>JAOUZG010037274.1:264585-285009 GCA_026289955.1 Argiope argentata
ATATGTACAAGAATAAATATACAGGAATTCTTGTATATTCGCAAATATTTTTTTTAAATATTTGCGTTGTTAAATAATGATGTTTTAATGAAAAAGTCTTGAATTATTTTCACTTTCTAGACCTCTCTAACTCTCAGGATGCTATATTTGGGATTTTACATGCTTGTCTGTAAATATGAATACTCAAAAGACACGCAGTCAATGAATGAGGGCATTTTATACATGGTCTTTATAATAAATGTATAAAAATTGAATTCTATAAAAAATTTATGGAAAATTTTCCAAAGAGAGGCATATCTGTAAGTCGTCCGTCTGTAAGCTTATGACCAATATAATTTAATGAAAACAATAAATTGGATAGAAACTTATCCCGTAATTTTAATTAATACGGATCTCATCGTCCGTCAAATGATAATACATGACCGCTTATACTTATTTCAAGAAAATCCTGGAAGCGTTTGTTGGCTTCAGCAAATTATTTACACTAAGAAAGTTGATTAATCTTATTTCCTGTTTTTCTGTGCTGGCTTAGGAATTCAATTAGTTCCCATCTTACCATGGCAGTCTTTTTTTTATTACTTGGCTTGTTGTTCTTATCAGAAAAATCTATCAGCCCGTTCCAGTTTCCCAGATTTGTCACTTTTTAGTGAGGATCTCTGCGTTTGCGATTAATCTTCAATTTGTTATACACGGCGGCCAAGTGTGACGATGCTCACACCGAAGTCAGCAGAGTGAATCCCCCAAACACGTGGAAAAGTTGATGTTTTGAACGTGCGTATTTCTCCGTTTCACTAGGTACTCTTTCGGCCTAATTAACGAGATATTCCTGGAGATGTTATTCAAAATAACGCATTAAACGGTTCAAATGCAATTCGGAATACGAGTTTTGAATATTTTTTTTCTTTGACACAGTTTATTTGTTTTTACTTGTTGAAAATAAAAAAATAATCGATAAGAATATAAACTTTCTTTGATTAAGAAAATTTCAATGCGTCATTTTGAAAAAAAAAATTATAAAACACATCAGAGTATTTTTACTTTCTCATATATAAAGTATGGAGAATCGTTAAAAGATTTGAATTCAAGATTTTGACGAATTTTCATCTTTCAAACCTCACTGAGTTTGAAAAGCACAGTTTCGGCATTATATATGTCTGTGAACCCATACGGGGGAGGGGGGATCAAAATGAGGATGAGAGGCTTCCTTCATGGCGTTTGAATCTCGACATCCTGAGAGGTACACTAACAGGTAGGGGTATGCTCACCCCATCGACGGGACGTACTTCCTACGGGAAGAGTTGTATCGTGGCCGGTGTTGGCCTTTGGGATTCACCCACAGTTCCCGCCAGTGCTGCTACTGTGGTGGTCCGGTCATTCAGTTTTAGGGTTTAAATGCATGGGCCTTCGTGGGGGGTAGGTGTGGCTGGCATGGCTTTATCTGTCTGTTGTTGTTTCTTATGGCACTTGCCATGGACAAGTGCTTATCCATGGCAAGTGCCATAGGAAACAACAAAAACACAATAGTTTAGTAAAAATACTGAGTTCTCACTAAAAGTTAATATTTCGTAACTATAAAACGCAATGCATTAGATAAATTGTTGTTCCACTTTACAATGGAAAGGGGGGTGAAGTAGCTTCTAAGGGTATGGCCCCCTGAGAACCTGGGAGCAGAAATCTGACTTCTAGCTCCTATGAATAAGACACACACTTATCCCATTCGCTTGTACAGCCCCTTTTTATAGGGGGGGCTTATTCTCAAATCTCAAAGATAGAAAATAGAATACTTACCATGACCTGACCGGCACTCGAACCCGCGACGCCCAAATCCCAAGAATGACACGCTTCCTCAGTGCCAGGACACTGGCAAAGTTTTATTCAAAATATTCATATTAAAGACTAAATCATCTAAAAATTAAGCTTCACATTACAACAATAATCATTATTAGTGGCTTAGAAAGGTTAAGTGGTGACCTGAAGATGTGTTCACCTTTTAATCTGAAAATATTTTCTCCATTTGATTATTTTAAAAAGTCATTCACCATATTTTGCTTCGAAATATATTATAAACGCTTCAAATTTCCTAAGTCTATGAACATTACCTCTTAAAAGTTGATCTCACGACGACATCCCAGCCGTAATTAATTGATTTGTAATTTTCTTTATTATTTTTCCCTTCCATAAAATTTTTCTTCCTAGAAATGGTGACAATACTTAATTGTTAAAATTTTTATAATTAAAGTTGGCATCAATGAACTTGATTATCAAGTCAAAATAATTAAAATCAACAGCTATTTTTTAAATATTGTAACTTTTAATTGGATGATAAAAATCGATCGCATTTTCATTATATATTATTTTTTATATTACTAATTAATCCTTTTGAATAAAGAAGATTATGACATATGAAGCTGTTTGTCGCAATTTAAAACTTAAACGTTTGCAATATAATTATAAATAAAACTTTCATTTTTTTATATTGGTTATAAAAATCTTTGTTCCCTAAATATTAATAAATTTTCTCATTAGTTATTTTATCAAGTTTATGTTTTTGGACTTGGTTTTTACATTTTATATTTAATTAGAAAGGAACTTTATTTCTTATACAAGATAAATATTTCTTAAATAAAAATTAAAAACTTATACATTGATAACAAATATTGACTTTTCAATTTCTTTTGAAATATATATCATCAATATAAAAGAAATTATGCATAGTTTATCTGCCACTACGCCATTTCTATGGAACCGGTTTTGGAGGAAATTAAAAGTAGGTTTCTTTTTTTCACGACAACGACAACCGTACTTTATATAACAATTTGATTTTATTGTAATTTGTTCGAAGTTTTAATCATATAGCATACAAATATTAATGATTAGCCATTTCTAGTTTGAATGTCAAGGAAATACAATGCCTTTTGGACGAAAATATATACATTTTTTTCACCTGAAATTCCCATTGCAAGATCTTAATAGAAGGGTCGATGGGCATGATCATTAATGGGTTTTCCTGTGTTCTTTGGCGATTCTCATCTTTTTCCTAGAAACGTGAATGACGTTTTTGGAAAGATCAGATGCATTTAATTATCTTTTTGAAAATAACCGAAGGTTTCTGTATTCCAGATGGCTTTCAGGATATCATTTTGCTAATAGATAGGTCGATCTGCATGATCTTTAGTGGTTTTCTAATTATTTCGTAATTATTAAATGAACAAGAAGAAGGGGTGGGGAGTGATATTTCTGAACGCGAATATCGTTACTTGGAAATTCTGGTGTATTTAATTATCTTTTTTTGGAAAATTCTGAGTAAGTTTGCATTCCAGAAGGCTATTTTACTTTTTTTCGGGGATATTATGGCAGAAATGCCATCATTTGGCCATGAAGTATGAACCGTAGGTCAATTAAATTCTTTTAGTACGTTTCTAACATTGGTTTTATTAAAATTATCATTTTTCAAAGAAACAGAAAGTGTAAAGGGCGTTTCAGAAATCTGGTGAAAATTCGAAAATCAATAATTCAGAATATAGATAGGAAATTTTGTTTCGCATAAAAATGATTGAAATGTTTCTTTTTTTGTTATAGTTAGTTTTAGTTAATTAATCTACGTTTATTAGTATTGTACTTTACAATTAAGTCACCAGAAGGCTCTGTAGTTAACAGATTAGATATAGCAAACGATAAAGCAACTTTTCTCAGATCACCATTATGTAATGCAATTCACAGAGGAATATTGACTATATTCAATTTCTTTTAAACTCCCGTTATTGTTTATGATTTAAGTCCTTTGATGTTTAAGACTCATTTAATAGATTAATTTTTATTATCAAACTGTAATAGGTTTTAATACCCTGCTGTTTTTATGGTTTTTTGCTTGTTATATTTATTTATACATACAGGAACCTTTTTTGATGGGTAAAGGGTTTTTTAATGGGTTTTATAACACATAGTGCTTTTAAAAACTTAACACGTGTTCTTTCTTCTAGTTCTACATGAACTTTCACTGATCTGTTACTTAATTTTTTAAACAGAAAACAAGCAACGCAGATAATAAACAGAATCTTTCTTCTTTAGTTTTCAGTAATTGCAAGATTAAATATTTTACACAACAATGGAAACAGTTTGGATTTTGTTGCAATAATAAATAATTATTTAAAATCGAATATTTTTTTAAAAAATTTCTTAGTTCGAAATATATTTTATCACAACTTTCATGCCATTAATAAAAAGATTTTTTAAAGATTTAATATTATATGAAAATTATTTTGTTGAATTAAAATTTTTGAAAGTTTTAGGAGGACGCCAAAATTACACTTAATTTTTAATAAATTAGCATTATGATAAAATTTTAAAAATCCCTCTCGAGTTTGCCACATTTTACTATAACTCAACTCAAACTATATTTTTTGCGAATTTTTGACTTAACTAAATGAGTCAGGTCTGTAAAAAAACACATTGCATATATATTTTCTTTTATTGTTAGTAGAGATTAATATGGATACAGTTACCAATAATAAGAAGAGAAAACAGTCAACAATTGATAAATTACGATCTATGGATGAATGAATTAAGTCCGCCCCTTAAAAAGGTTTGTGACGTGTGTGAGCTAGAATTCAGACTTGTGCTTCGGATGCACAGGGGTCCATACCCTCAGAATCTATTGCACCCCTCCTTCCGTTGTAAAGCGGAACACAATAATAATAATAATAATAATAATAATAATAATAATAAATAACTATTAACAAATATGCATATTAATATAATGCCAATCTTTTTCCAGGTTCAGTTCGTCATCGCCTTCATCCATTCCATGATTCCTTTGTTCTACGACTGCGGCTACCATAAAGGATTCGCTTATGCCATCATGTTCCACGCTTTATTATTCATGGCCATGTTTATGAATTTTTACCGCCATGCGTATAACAAACAAAAGAAGGCACTTCAAGCAAGTGAGCAAGACGGGTCTTCAGTCGTGAAAGCGAATGGCCACAGTTACGCAGAAAAGAGCGAACAAAACGGTCAAGTCTACCACCGAAAAAATGGCGTAGCCAAAGTGGCAGAAGGAACGAATGTCAAAGTTGCCGACAAAGAACTGTAAATGTCAGAATAACTGTATTTTGTTGTAATATTTAAGTAAATATGTGTTGGGAACAAAGGTGGTGCAATACCGACAATTTATGAAATCCAGTAATTCTATAGAATACCAAGAATGAAATATTTTTCATTTTATTTAATGATTTTATAAACATTCCTAAAGCAATGAACCTAGCTGACTTTATACAATTTATCAGATATTTTTTCATCAATAAATAAAAAAACATCAAATATAATGCTGAATTATTATATAGAATTATAATATTTGTGCAGCTAAGTGCAAAAAAGGCATTATATAGAATATTGTCATTATAAAAAAATGCTAAATATTTTTTGAAAAAGATATAACATAGAATATTTAGATTCATATAAAATAACAGATCTTTTTCTGTAAATAAGAAAACAGTATCAATAAGAATATTTAACATACAGTGACATATATTTTATACTAAATGCATTCCACAGAAAGGGCTTTTTAAAGTTGTATGAAGCACAAAACCAAATATACAGGAATTTTTACAAAGATAAATAAAACGGTCAAAGCTTGTTAACTGCCATTACAAGGTAGAAAGGAATTGAGTAAAATTGATATTTTACCTTCTGTAGTGTGTCATGATTTCATACATTTTCAATAACATTACAATCATATGAATGAAGTATATCGGCGCAAAATTTTTTATCTTCTTTTATTAAAAACTGCCATAATATCATATACCTGTTTATCTGCATCTGTTTTCAACGTCATTGAGCTTTTCGATAAAATATTCAAAAAAAAAAATTAATAATTATTACATTACGGGTAAGTGTTTTGGAGTTTTGAAAAATGCTTATCATGTTGTTTCATATAATTCAACGTGGTTTTTCTAATTCAAAAAAAATCATTTATATTTTTAGAAGATAATATGAGTTTATTATTAATTAATTGACTGATTGATTGAAATTATAAATTGAGTTTTTGGAGTTTTTTTTAATTTCACGCCAGCAACCAAATTTTGCTAAATATCTACATTAAGCAGAAAAATTCAATTGAGTTTCTGCTTTTTAAAAAGAATGGTAGAAGTTTTTATTCTATAAAAAATCGAAGGTTTCATTCTTTTTTATAATCATTTGGAAGGTTGATTTCACCAGTAGAATTAAAAAATATTAATAAATAAGAATTTTTGTTTTCAATCTGTATGTTGAATTTGCAGATACAAATACGTATCTGCAAATATGTATATGTAGTATCCCAAGTGTTTTTATTTTGTTATCGTGAAAGTATTTAATTTTTTTTAATATTCAGATAAGACTTTGTGATGTGCAATGCTTTATGATTATGCTGTGAATCAGTGCAAATGTGTTACCGTGTAATGTAATTTTATTGAATATAAACAAATAACGTTTCAATGTATTTGTCATTTTTACACTTTTATAAATAAAATAATAAATGTATATTAATTGTTTATCTTATTCTTTTTTTATGTCTTATACTTTAATTAAAACAATTTTTGAACAGAAAACTATGTTATTATTTCAAGGAATGAAAATATTAATGTTTTTTCTGTATCAATTTGAAGTATTAAAACTCAATTTAATTAACAATAATGTTTGTATATGCCTTCATACTATTTTTAAACTGGGAATTTCACGTTGGAAAAAATCGTTCAAAACTGTCAACAGATTTGTCGTTGAACCTAAAAGTTATTAAATTTGGCATATATTTACTTCCTTAAGAAGTTGATTCACACTAAGATAAAATTATTCAAAACTTTAATTATATTTTAAGCTAAAAAGGAATGTTTTAACAAATAAATTCTAAGTTTATTATTTTGCAAAAACAAATTTTATACTTTTTTAGATTTTAAAGAATAAGCTTTTCTATAACATTATCTCTATTTTCTCCCAGTTTTTTATTTTTTAAATTTTTTAATTTAAAAATATTTTTTAATATATTTATCAATAATAGCTTTCATTTTGAGTTGCCTCGTGCACTACGAGGATGTTAAATAAATTTTTAAATGCTATGGATTCTATCGTTGCTATAATTTTGAGTAACTCTTAAAAAAATAATAGATAGTGTAAAACATAATAATTCTATGATATTTTGAAATAAAATTCAAGTGTTTCCTATTTTTTTCTTTTACTTTTTATCAGTAAGGCAGCTTGACATCTTAAGCCATTACCATTATATTGACGCAGAAAACAATAATATTCCTTTGAATTTGTTTTTTATAGAACTTAAGAGTAACAGCTTATATAAACAAACGACAGCAATCTCCAAAACCTACTAACTAAAAACATTAATCATTAATTGTTCGTCATCTCTACTACTAAAAAAGGAGAGTATTTATACGTGCATCTGGGTTATTTTATTTAATTTGGCATAGATATATTTTAAAAAGTAAGAATGTGCATCTGGGAGCAAAACTTTTTTTTATATATTTTAATTCATTAAACACTAAGTAAAACAAATGTTGTCATTTTTAATTCCAATTACAGCATAAAAATAACTTTTCGATTATTTTAAAATTTAAATATCTATTAAATTATACTTACTTAATTGCAATAAATACTGCTTTTTGCTTAAGTCATAGACAAGCCCACTGATGAAGGAATCAATTTTTGGCTGAGCTTTAGTGTCTCTTGTTTCAGTAGCGTCATTCAGGACATAGGTTATGCCTTATCTACCCATGCGTAACAGCCCTTTTCGCGGGACGGACTTCATTCATACATTTCATTAATTCATTCGTAATTTAGATCTGAATCAGAAATCGATCACCTTTGATCCAGTAACCCCGGCTGTGTTGTCTCCACTTGGTAGATTCTGAGGCTACGATAGATTAATATGTGCACCAGCCGCCATATTCACAGAGAGTCTTCGACTAGCTTTATTGTCTTACAAACCAAGAGATACGAATTCAATGCCTTACGAACATGGCTATCGCGGCTTTGTAAATGCTTATTTATTATTACTTTTCTAAAAATATTTAAATATATTTTACTACAATATAAATACATCGTTGCAATGAGATTCAAATAATTTTCACTGTTGTTACAATTATTTCATCCTGAATAATTTTTCCAATGCTCTGAGTGAAGATATGAAGGCTTATTTTCCATTTCCTTGGACTTTGTGATCAATACAGATTTAACGTGCAGCAGCCACCACACATAAGGAGAGTCTTCGCAGCCAAAGTGATGTGAATCGAAACCCTACCAACCAGCATATCCTGGCCCACAGATTAGACAAATATAATTTTATTATGCAGATTTAACATTTAAAATGTAGATCCGTATGAAAATTTCAATGAAATTCACCAAGGAGCTTACAATCTGTTGATTTGTCCATTCGCACGCATGTTAAGGTGGTAACTCAATAACGCAGCTGCTTAAATAAATGAAATTTGGTATGAGATCATATTATTATAATAATCGGTTTCCTTCAATTCACTACGAATTACAAAACGCTCAAGAGTCTGAAATAAAATTCTAATCCTTCATGAAATTCGTCTAGATCTAGATCTAGATCTATGATATTTATACTATTGAAGGAAATAACACCTTTACATAGGAATATGCAAAAAAGTGTTAAGGAAACCACACTATTTTAAGACGAGGGTGAGCCTCTTATTTTGAAGTAGCACCAACTAGGGCCCAGAGTAAGACTTAATTACTTAATGCGTCACATTCGCTTGCACATTCCCTTTTTACAGGTGGGTACATTCACACACCTCACAGATAGAACATGGAAGAACAACTATGCCCGAATAGAGATTCGAAACTGGGACACCCAGATCAAGGGGAAGAAGTCCTATGTCAGAACGCCGGCAACCAGTAGATAATTGAAACCGTCACAAAATCGAATAAAGGTTATTCTCTCTGACGTTTTTTATTAACTTCGAATATTTAAAATTCGTTTTCTTAAAAAAAAGTTGATTAAAATTGTTTTTAGTCTGTCCACCCTCCAAAAAAAGATCGATCTAGATTTTCAGACTGACCGAGCGACAGATGACGAGGACAATATCTGAGTTCTCTCCATGCTCTAATATTGTACTAGAAACATGTAGTAAGCATCATTACCACATGTTTTACAACAGAAAGAGGGGGGGGGGTAAGATAGCTTCTTAAATCTAAGTACCTCGGGCCAGAGGTCTAAATTCTAGTTCATTTGAAGATGCACTCTCACATTCACGTGCACAATCCCCTTTTACAGAATGGTTCTTTCATACACCTCACAGATAGAACAACAGGTGAAGAGCAATCATCCCCGAACCAGGACTTGAACCCGAGACGCCCAGATCAAGGGGAAGACGAGCTACCCAAAGACAAAACGCCGGCATGTATTATCCTCAACATCATGTTTAATTCTCTTCAGGCAGCTTACATGCGAAGCATACTTCTTTGAAGGAATCGATTTTCACACTTCGAGCCCTATTCTGAAACCAACACTTAGCCGCCATGCCACCGCAGAGTTTAGAAAAATAAACAATAATCTCGTCTTCCTTTTTCAAACTTCTCTTTAATATTAGTAGATTTATTTTTTAACTTATAAGTGAAACATCGTTAAATATCCCATACATATTTTAAAGCAAAAATTACAATTTCGTACAGTAAATAAATTGTTAATTTTTTTTCATATTTACCATACGGTAAATATGAAAATATACCATACGGTAAATATGAAAATATACCATACGGTATATGTGGAAATATTCAATGATACCATTCTTTGGTAACATATTCTATATACCGTATGGTACCATACGGTATATGTGGAAATACTCTATGACCTTTCAGCAAAGTTAGTATACGCTTATTCCGGGTTAACATTCGAATGTTAGGTTTTAGAAATTTCTGAAACCCTTATGCCTCCTGGGCGATTGTTTGTTAAAATTTCAGAAGAGGAGTAAGGTGAACAACTAATTTTGTCTCTTCGCTTTAAATGAATTTAATTTTGACGTCTAGTATAAAAGGCAGTTCATTTGCAGTTTGCATGCTCTGATAAAGCTTGCTGTTTCTTAAGTCGTTACTGACGATACTTGTAAGTTTTTGAACACGGGTATCATTTCAGATCTTCATTATTGTATTACGATGTAAAAACTTCACCTTCTGTGTTCAACTTGGAGATAATAAGGTAAAATATTTGGCTTGCATATATTTAGTCCTGCGTTTTATTTATGTATATATTTTCATCTTGCATAATTAAAATATGACTAAGGTGTAATTTCTACTGGAGACTTTTAACCTTTATTCGTTTGTTGCATTTAGAATGGAATATCTATAAGAAACTAAATGCTATTTCTATATTGATATCTAGTTCAAATAAGTAGGAGTATTAACACGATTTCTTATCTTCGTCTCCCCTTTTAATTAACCTTCAACATGACAATGGAAAATAAAGACTAAGCTGCAAAGACACGGAAAGTCCTTGGGGAATGAATGAATGAAGTTATTAATATTGTCAGGGAATTGTATATGCGTAGTAAGGGCATTAATGGATGTTTTATCTAATAAGCAAAGGAAGGTTGTTGGTTTGAGAATTCGAGGCTTCGATACGTAAATGTATATCTTCACTATTTACTGTTGATTTTTTTGGAACCATTTGTTCGAGTATATTAAAAGTTAAACAAAGTAATTTTTATTTTGAAGGTGACGCTTTCAGGAAGTGTGCGTTATAGATCTGTTCTTTCGAATGATACAAATACGATTGCTCTAAATGGCTTTTACTTTTAATTATGCTTAAAATGTCCTTGGGAAATTTGTCGCACAATAGAAATACGTCGCTGTTCTGTTTTTTTCCCCGAATCAAACGTTGAACAATGTATTTAAAAATCGCTCATTATTGAATTCTTGTTTAAATAAAACTTTAAGAATTGGATTGAAATTTTGTTTTGTATGAGAGATACCGGAATCAACCATTTTGAAGCCGGTTTTTTTTATATTAACTAAATTCCTTTCTCGGTAATATTCAATTTTTTTTAAAAAAAAGTGAAACTTCCTAAATTTACACTCTTTATTTTGAAATTTTGTTATGAAATTGTATCCTAAACATTGTATGTTATTTAAATTTATGTTGAACTATATTTTAAAATTAAGTTACAATATTATACCATTTAACTATCTTTATTAAAGATTTGACCTTAAGAATATTCATTGATAGTTTAAATTCAAACTACCGTTTTCTTGTTGTATTTATTTTTAGAGATTCCCGACAATTTAGATGCTATCAAGCTTATAATAGAAATTCTATCATTAATTGTCTCAAATCTTTATTTTAAAAAAATCCTTTCTCACAAGATTGTCAATTATTTGGGAATAGGATGCAAACGATGAAGAGAACTTAAACGCGTGTCCCATTCAATGGAATGTTCTAACTGTAGAATCTTAGTTGGACGTTTTATAGTTACTGATATATCAAATGTATTGAATGATTGCCTTAATTCTTGAACTAAAAGATTATTCATCTCTAGACATTGTTGTGCACTTTTTATAACCAGTTGCAAAAATGTAAGAGCCGTAAAATTTAATCAGCAGGGTTGGTCTCCCCAACATTCTTGCATATCCTCTAATATTGGTGTTATAGAATGCCTTGCATGATTTGGTAATTAAGAAGTCTTAATTTTTGGCGTGAATTTTGCCCTTTTCTGAATCTATAGCGATTCTTGGAGTTTTTTAGCGATTAGTCCTTGACATATTAATAGTATCATAAATTCGAATGTGTTTTAAACACGCTTCCAACCGATTGGAACGAGCAAATTTTACGAAATTATTTGACATTCCGTGTCGAATCAAATATATATTTAAATCACACTTTGGCTCATCGCGTCTACTTGTTTCTGGGAGTACAGACCGACTGTTAGCCCCTTATTGGATTGGATTTGGTTTGTCTAAACTACAAACGCTAAATCTTTGTGTGAAATTTCCTTTACCTGCTCTTCTCGTTTCATGGTTATCGTGTTAAATTTGTAGAGCCGGACAGATTTCCTTTGAATGGATATTGTTCAAAATTTGATAGAAAAAAACAAATTTTGATTAAAGACCATACATCAAACTATCATCCATCTAGCTTACTGCAATAAAGTTGCTTTTCTCGGATAACGTATAAAATTCCGTTTATTTAGTTCAGCGTTTTTAAAGTATCGAACCAAAATATCCCAAAAATGTTTTTTCTAATTCGGGAGGTTAAAACGAGTAAATTCGTCAAATTCTTGTATTCGAATTTTTTACTATTACTTCAGTTTCTCTAATTCGAATACGAGAAAGTTAAAACTACATAACATTAATAATTCTCTTGGGTGTAAAACGTAAAAAAAAATTAGTTTTATTCCCATGATAAAATTTATTTCTTTACAGATTCTGTGTGATGTGATCTTCAGGTGCGTGGTGTCTTCAGTGGAATAGCTACAGATCAGCTGCCTTGACTTTTTATATAGATGTATTACCTGGCAAGTCTGAATGATTACTCACATTCTTAGATTCTCGGTTAAAATTTTTCAGCACTAGCAGTTAGAAGTTATACATCCTTATTAAAATTTTCTTGACGAACTTTAGAATTTCATAAATTATCTTCGCTGCTTTCGGAAGGTATGTTCTGCTTTAATGAGATTTTCAGCTGCATTCGCTTGGATGGAAGATGCATGAGATTAACCATTAGCTTGATTCTTGATAAGTTTTATTTTTTAGGGGATGGCTTTGACGCGTTTTTAAAATTGCGCTTGATTCTTCGAATTCAATTTTGAATGTGAAATATTTACCTAGAGAAATCAAAAGTAGAATCATTTTTGGCTCTGGAAATACAAGACATTTACTATGATTTATTTCAATGGGTAAGCCATTTTTCTAAAAGGTGAGTATTTTCTTGTTTTCGGAAATAATTACAGGCATTTCGGTGTGCCTATCGGTACGAAGGATTGCATCGATCTGACAGACGAATATATTTTGCTTAGAGGGTGAAAAATATAAAACGCAATCTATGAAAAATAGAATTTTTAAAGTACTATTGCTACGTTTCTGTTTCGCATTGCTGATGCATCTTTTATCTCGTCTTATGAAAGAGCGGAATGTAGCTAGAGGAAGCAAACTTCAACTCGTCTTAAGTTTTCAAAATAGACCCGTGTGATATTACGCTAAACGAGTCTTTCGTGTATCATTAATAAAAGACGAATGAATGTAAGCATAACATTGCATATTCTAATATCAAAAGAATTAGTTTTTATTTGAGTTATTACTATGTTTTTACTTTAGATTGGTTATCTTATGAAGAAGGCAAATTCAGGTTCGTAATTATGGAAAATGGATAACGTTCGTAATATTAATAACGGATGCAAGTTCGGAAGTTTGAGTTATCTCAAACTTGGAAGTCATGGAGATATAAAGTTTATTGCACATAATGGGCTAATTGGAATTTGTCCAGTCATATTTGATAGACTAATAAAATTCGATTTCTTTTGACAAAATACAGAGGGCTTCTTTGAAATGTAATTGATGAAACACGCCCTTTAAATTTTTATACTACATCTCAAATTTTGTATTTGTCATCCTAATACGATAGAGGATGCATTTTGGAACACTTCTAACGCCTTTTGTGAAATTTTATGTCAAATTTCAATTTAAGATCCCATATAGAATTTCATATATAGTTAGAATTTTAATTTGTGTCCAAACTGTAGGACATAGATTCAATATTTTAAGGGATTAAGTTCAAAATGAAATACATGTATACAACTTAAATATAAAAGTAGCAAATTAAAATTCGTTTTAACGCGTTTTAAAATAGTTTCATATTTGTTAATAAAGGAATTTGAAGACAGCTATATTTGATAGATTTCGTTTTAAGCGATGCAGATCTACAATTCTAACAATAAAATCTTTGGCCAAATTTCATATGGGTTTTAGTGTTTTTACTCGAATGAACATGGATTGGAAAGTTTTTAAATTCTTTTTGTGCAATATTTGATATTAAAGTTTAGATGTCAATGTCTAGATGCAATATTTGACGTAAAAAATGTCTGTTTTAGTGTAAAATCTAGATGCCAAATTCCCTTTGTCAGTTTGTTTTACTTTTGTCACTGATTTTACCATTTTGCAAGTGTAGTAAACCCTTCTGAATTCTCATCTATTATTGTGCAGTCATAATTAAAAATTGTGTTTTTATTAAAATAAAATGCATTTCATAAATTCTTTTAGACCTGACTATATTTTCATTAATGTGATCCCACTTACCAAGTTTAATGTAGTTTTATTTGTCACTTTGAATTGAATATTACCATAACTAGAATAAAAGAATAGTTGCAATACGAGTTCAACAAAAATGGAACATTCCGATTTGTTAGTTATATTTCAAAAGCGGTGAATCCAAGACATTAGCGGTGAAAATCGTTGTATTAAATTTGAGTTTTTATGTTTAAAATTTCTAAACTTTCTTGTCGACTTAAATTACAAGATTCAAGCAAATTAGAAAATTGTAAAATGATTTGTAATTTCTTTATTTCAAAGTATCATTGACTCATCAAGAAGACGTGTGCATTCGTATGAATTTTTCTTGAAATCGATTCTGTAGTCTTCGTTGGCGAATTGTCAAGACTATTCTCATAGAGAATACATTAATTTCTTTTAAAACCGGAAAATGGCGGAAAGTTACAATCCTCGATACCATACAGAACTTTCATGAAATTAAAATTGTGCCTATTGGGTGTAGCTAGGTGACTGATTCCTTAGTTTTTCATACTGCTTTATATAAACTTTGTCCGGTAAGAAGTTAGAGGAAAAAATTGATATACAATTTTTTCTTCTATCTTTTGAATTTAAAATTCGTTTTGGCAATAGGTTACCAATCTCAAAGTGAATTTGTAAAATTTTCTCTGAACAAATATTCAAAATTTGACAAGACGTTTAACTGTTGATCATACCCGTTTGTCTCTGACACTTAACGGGTTTTATAAAACAAGAGAGAACGATAAGTTTAATTATTGGGTATTTGTGACTATTGAAGGTCAATGACCGAGTTAGGGTTTGCAACCACGTAACCTAACCTCTAGGCATAGGTGATCACCCAAGTTCAGAGGCTGTTAGCAGACTTGGGAAGCTAGCACCACATATTTGCAAAGAGCAGTATCGAATTTCATATGTAAATGTATTTTCTTCATTGCCATAATTTCCTCTGGAAGTTCAGTGCTTCGCATAATTGACTGATAACCACTTCATATTTAAATAATAAAAAATAGTCACATATTATCTTTTTAAATTGAAGCTTGTATACATCGAAATTAACAGTAGCACAATACTAGGTTTTTCATGCGAGTTTTTTATTGAACTCCCGAATCATAAATGAATGAAACAATATTTTTAAGATAAAGATATTAAATTTACGATGGTGGTAAGAAATATTAATGCTTCAACTTTAAGTAATGGTCAGTATTATGTATTTAGTATAAAATGAAGTCTCTAAAGCGACTGTATGTTTAAACTATAAACTCGAGAAATAGGTAACGTTTATTAGATATTTGTACCATTTTGTAGAGCATTAATTAGGGAAGGTTTTAGTACATTAAAGTCGTATCAAAAAAGCTTTATTTGCCATTTTAAATTTTCACTTGTCAACTCGTGTGGGAAAACCGCGGACTGTGCATGTGCTAATAGCAAGAGTTGAGGTACGCATATTCGATCAATTTGTTTGTTTACGTCTGATTTTAAACGGATTCTAAAATCATACCCCCCCGCCCCCGAAAGAAAGGAATTCAACCTTAATCGGAAGTTTGAAGAAATATTCGATTAGCGAATATCAGAAATAATGTCCGTAGAGGAGTCTTTTGACGAACGAAATAATCGCCTTTCTTTAAATAGCATTGCAATTGAATTACGGAGACAATGAATCTGCTGAGAACGAAATGATCGCTTGTGTTTTGTCTATGGACATATCCAATTTTCACTTTTGTAACAGTCTAAATATTTCTGAATTTGTGCGATAAAAAAATTGCTTTAACTATTGATAATTTCTAAGTATTGTTTTGGCGTAACATTAGTTGGTAGATAGACTTAAGTTTATAGTTAGTTTTTTCTTGGATACTGTGCCACAGGAAGCGTCGTTCGGGTACTGCTAGTTTTCAATAAAATAAGGAATTTAAATTCTCGATTAACTTTTAATTAAGAACACACGACTGAATAGCAATGGCATATGGCTTCTCTCAGCGAAACTACGTACCATTATTTCCTTTTGCAAACACATTTAATCAGATTGGGTGGCAACGCTGGCATAAAAGTAAATGCTCCTAAATGTTGTCTGAAAATAAACCCACAATTTTTTTATCCAGGTTTCGTTTCTTTAGAAATGCTACACCTTCACGCAAGAACTACTGGTGGCGAATTAACGTATCTATGTACAAATTATATTGAACATTTATCATTGTTAAAGATTTAAGAATTTTTTTCTTTTCAGCTTGACCGATTTCCAGAAAGAATTTTGCTTCATAAAGTGGAAAATGCCACATTTTCCAGCCCAAAGTTTCAAGTCGTAATGGATATGAAATTACAGCATATACTGACCAAATCTTTTGCATTTGGTATATTTTCAAAGCTGCAAGTTCCAGAATCTAGTATTAGATGCAACGGTTCTATGAAGAAACCTATACAGACATGATGGAAAAACTTTGGACAGCTCAGAAAATTTCTTCAATCCCAATAGCATTCTACAATGCAAGGAAGATAAGAGGATTTTGGAGCATTAGACTCGCCCAGTTTCAAGATAAGTATATTAATTAATAAACAGTCAAATGCCATCTATACTTACTATTATAAATATGAAAGTTTTGATGGATATTAGTAGAGCACGCCAAAAGGATCAGAGTGCAGAGATTCTAGAATAGAGCATAGGCTATTTATCCCAGTTAATTAAGTGGTTAAATTTTATTAATTACGAACTAACTTTCTCCCCAAAATTCTTCATTCCCCACCGCCAAATGAATACTTAAGTTTTTTCCTACGCTAATGAGGTTAGGTTTAACAGGTTTTCGACCGATTATTCCAAACGATTGTTTATTTTCTTAGTGTTTGATGCATTTAGAATTAAACACTGTTAATGAATAGATTTTTCGGATTCATTTTGAAGTACTTCTGGATTAAAATAATACAGAATAAAGAAAATTAAAAAAAATATCTAATCTGTACTGCGTTCTCCTACTGGCGTAGGAAATTCAGCATGAGCAGTGTGTTCTTGTTTTTAGTCTGGCTAAAACAAAAGATTTTGAATATTTGGTTTGTTTTATTTCGGGTACACACTAAAAATTGTTCTTAGGTTAGTTGCGTGGGCTAAGCATTGATATACAATCACTTGGTGCTTTGCGAGGTTGATAATTTTTCGGTAGTGCTTTGTTTGGGCTTACATTGCCGTCATTTTTTTATGCTACTGTAATTCGATCTTTCCCTGTTAATTTCTTTTTGGCTGTATTTATTCCTTTCACCTACTTTCATTAGTTTCGGTTATATTTCTTCCTTGCATTCCATTTTTCTGCATTTATTAATTTTTCTAGACCTCCGGTAATTAGCTGCAGTGCTTATCGAAACCATAAGATTGGAAACGTTATTTCTGCCGTCCGCGCAACGTTCGGTCATTTTGAAAAAATTGGATAACAAATAACTTTTTGGCTAAAATTGTCTAACGGTACCATGATACGGTTTGACATTTTGCATTGCAATCAGACATCCAGTTCTCGTACGTACACCAAAATTTCCAAGCGTACGAATTTGCGGGTAAATGCTAGTAATACGTAAATGCATTTTAAAAATTCGAATAATTATCAAATTGTGGTAGAATCGCCAAGTTAGCAGCTGAATGGATATCCTTGCGTAGGGAATGATTTATTGTGTTTGAAATTAAATTCAGTTTTTCTTAAGGTGGAATTAGTTCGGTTATTCTTTAAAATGTATTTTAATTTATTTAAGAGATTTTTTAGTAAGTAATTTTGTGACTAATCGTTTGTCGTAATTTCTGGTAGAGGTAGTGAGCTATCAATGCTAGAAATAAACCATTAATAAATCGCTAGGGGAAAGGGAGGGGAGAGGCATAGGCATGTTAATAGTTCTGCTCTTGCAGCAAGCGTGAGTTTATAATCCCAATATTTTCGCCTACTCCTATTTAGCTTTCTGCTTCTCGCTTATATAGCATAAACGAAGATCACTTTTAATAACCAAATCATATCTGAAATAATGCCAACCGAATCTTGTGTATCGCCATAATGGTTTAAAAGCTGAAAGAAGTGATAAAGCTTGTAGAACACGAAGATTACTTTTTAAATCTTGATTTGCGGTAATTGAGACTTATGAAAAATGGACATCAACGATAAAATGCTTAAGGCCATCTTATAAAGAGGATTTAGAAAAAATTGGCATGAACAAAAATTACCAGGTTCAGGTTTTACGAGGTACTGCAACATATTTTATTTCAAGTACGATACTAAATTTCTAATGCTAGTTACATTTGTAAATGAATACAATATAAATACGAGCTCTAAGAATTGTTTTATTTTATAATTGTTATATTGTCAATCTCGATATGTTACATCGGACTTGAGCGGAATCAATTTCACTTAAATTCTTTTTTGCAAATTAAACTATTACGAATTGAATTATTTCGAATCTGTCATGGGTATCACCGAGCATTTTCAAGAAAAGTTACAAACAGAAATTTATTTTTAAAAGCACAACTTAATAAACTTTTATGCAAGCATTCGATCTGAAAGCGTAAAGTAGGATGGGTTCTGTTGTGTAACGTCCCGTAAATTAAAATACCCTATTTAGTTGGACTTATTTAATACACCTGATTTTAAGTCGAACCATTAAATTCTTAAATATTTAAAATCTGTATTTCGTGTTGTCGCTCCCTGGCATTCGATACAGTTCAAAATTACCAAATTCGGAAATGGATATTGTTGATTATAACATTCTGTAATTGTCAATTCTTTCTTGGTGACTTAATGTATTGGAAACGGAAAATCTTGCCTCAACTGATTTTTGAATATTCACGAAGTCGTAAAATTCTGGCATCAAATCCATTTGGACTCGTTTTAGTATCTCTTGCATCGCTGTACTTCACGGTTTAAACTGAAAGCATCCAACTCGATTAGATTAGTTCACTGCTATCCATCAGAGTAAAGTTAGCTATTTCAAATGTAGGACAAAGCATTACTCTGGTCAGATTTTGCAAAAGCAAAGTGAATCGATTCAAGAATATTTTGGTAATTTGGCAAAATTTAAGAATCGGTATAGCAATGGATTGGCAATAAACGAGTTGTTCGATGGCCCGAAAGACATTTCCGTTTAAGAACGGAAAAAGATTAATTGCGCCGTCTTCTGTTTAATCTCAAACTTCTTGGTTGATTTTTCATAACCCGTTTCTGTAATTTTAACTTTGACCGAAATATGGAGGTTGTTTTTTGTTGAATTCTCGTGTCTCGAAAGAATTTTGAATGTATATTTTCCACCCATGGTAAATTTAGGGGTAAGACATCTTGATGCTTTGTCTGCTCTTAGATTAAGTAAAATTAATGTTTCCTGGAGTAAATTAAATTTATCACAGGTGGTGTAATTTGCTCTAAAATATTCATCGAATAATTTAGTTCTAATTTTTGTATTGATATAGGTCAAAACTGGAAGGAGGGTTTAATAAATTAAGTTTTTAATTTGCATCAGTTGATCCAAGTTCGGAATAATTAAAATGTAGATAATGGAATGATGTAGGTAATAATGAAATTAAAGTAAATATCGTCGAAAAATGACCGGTTTTTAAAGATAAACCACTATTTCGCTATAAAAAACATCTGGACCACTTAGAAAATTAAAAGCTTTCTTTCCAGTCTCTCGATTTTAATTTCGTCCTTTTAACAATGTATCCGACTGCAGTTCAAAAAAGGTAATCCAAATCTTTCTATTCAAGGTGGGTCAATAGATAAAATATAAATGACATGAAATGTCAGTTAAACTGAATTTGCAATGTAAAAAAAATCTTCACTGTCTGAATCGTGTAGAATCGGATTGTCATGACGTGATGTATGGATAGAGGATCGTGGAATCGGACGGTCTATAGATGGATTTGTGGATAGAGGATTATCAAATTGGACGGAATGCTGTGTTTTGCTTTGCCAGAGTGGGTAATGTAGTGGGGGGGTATGTTTTGCTTTGCCGGGGTGGGTAATGTAGGGGGGGTATGTTTTGCTTTGCCGGTGTGGGTAATGTAGAGGGGGTATGTTTTGCTTTGCCGGTGTGGGCAATGTAGAGGGGGTATGTTTTGCTTTGCCGGTGTGGGCAATGCATGTTTGGAATGTGGGGCTGCTGGACGGTGTGGGCAATGCATGTTTGGAATGTGGG
>JAOUZG010037274.1:285019-301491 GCA_026289955.1 Argiope argentata
CATGTTTGGAATGTGGGGCTGCTGGACGGTGTGGGCAATGCATGTTTCTTTCGAATGTGGGGCTGCTGGAAGGTACGGATATTACAGGAAGTGTTAATTAGACATTTGTGCTGTGAAGGATGATTTCTGGAAAGGGAAAGGTGTGACCGAAATTGGTGTCTAGTGAGAATATGGATGTGGGGGATATACTATTTTAAGATGTTCTTGAGCGTACAGTGAAGTGAGGACTCTTGATATCTGGGTTGAAAAGTGGAAGAGTTGTTGTTGGTACTTTGTAATTTTTATTTGGATTGTTTTACATTATAAACTTTTGGAGAAAGCAATTTTTTAATCTCTTATAAAATTCGCATTTAGTTTATCTGGGAAATTTTGAGTTTACTCTTAAATAGATTACAGTATGCATAAGTATGCAATTCTAGAATATTTATTCTGAAGACGATTCCATTTGAGTTGTAAAATATAACGCTGTTGTAGTTTGGTTGATAAGGCAGTATAATCGGCAATAAGGCATTCTAATTGTCAAATCACGGTTCAATATTAAATTCCTTTTCAAAAAATTTTTATTAAAATGATTTGAATTTAGAAAGTATAATAAACAATGTTAAAATTTTCGTTTGTTAAATCTCTATCATAATGGTATTAACATCTATGGGTAGAAATTTAAAGAAAATGGAACGCACAATTTTTATGGATTTTTAGTTCTCTCAATAGCATTGGGTACCGTAATAGTCATTGTTGGTTTAATCGATTCATTCATAGTTTTCAAAAAATACGAACCCCTTGCATTCATTTCTATTTAATGTAATAACCGAAACTTAATTTTCATGACGGATAATTTTACAAATTCATACAGCGTCTACATATTTTAATTATTCATTTTCCATTGTGATCCTTCCTGTTGCGTATTAGCTAAAGAATGTCGTAAGCCTTGCCTCACAACCATATTAGAAAATGTAGGTGTATAACTTAAATTATGACAACCAACTTTTACGATTAAATGAAGCTATTTTAGATTAAAATATTTTTGTATATATGGATTATTTATAATGTTGTGATCCTTGGTAAATTTTATGATGTATATTTAAGTTATATTTGCAGTTGGCTATTTGCATGCCACCTAGAAAACATTTTATCGTCGCTTGGTCTTCCCCTATGCCCTGAACCGATCAATTAATAGAGTAAGAAACTTCAGTAGTTGATGGGGGGATATACTTTAAAAAGAATTGAGACGCTTGGATCCAACGAACTGTAGTCTTCATATCTAATTTACAAATGCGCAAACGATAACGAAAAATAAATGAGCAGTTTCCAGAGATGACTAAATAGAGGCCAATTAACTTCTCTCCTTCTTAAATGGCTACTGATAGTTATTGTTCCTAATAAAATTTCTGTATGGTAGATCAAATTTTTTAGGCTGACGCTTGAATCCTGCCTTGCTTATCAATTTTCTTCTGGAATTGGCACACTTTGCTTTTATCAAATTTGACAACGGAAAGAAATTTAACTGCCATATTTGGAATCTTTTAATTCCATATTTCGATGAATTAATCAACTAGATGCGAGACTTTCAGTTTAAATCGTTATGTATGGAAGAACTTGGTGTATTGAAAGCCATTGAAAAGCTTTTTGGTATTAAATTTTGTCTTCTAAAATATTCAGAAATGTAACTGTTTAGATAATTTTTCCGTTTCCCGCTCGGCTAATGTCATTAGGAAAGAATGTTTATGGGTAAAACATGATGTTAAGATAATAAAACTCATTTTTTGGATATGGTAACTTAGAATTTTATGACCAATATTATTTATCTTATGGCTTTAATTTCAAGAGAAATAAAAATTTATATTTTGGTGGTTGACTTTAAATCAAAATCTTTAAATATTCCGCTGAATGGATTGGAAATTTTGAATTGTTTGTTAAATAAGCTTTTTATTTTATATTTCCAATTACATTAAATGTCCTCAGTCGCAAGTGGTATAACATCTGGAATAAGCTTAACTCTTAAAAATTCTGCATTTGAATTTTTTTCTAAGTGATGATTGAAAGAGATGGGAAAATTCGGACTTCTCTAGTCTAATTTGTTGAAAAGGCTGTAGTTATATCAAAGTGAGAAAGTTAGATGCAAAAGTTTTAAGGTTTTATATCCTATGTTAAAATTTGTTCGGCTTTATTTAAAAATAAATCTACATAATTTTATTCAAACTGACAGAAGTTCGTTTTCTGTAAAATGGCAACCAACTCCGTTTATGAATGTTATGTGAATTAAAGGGGAATGTTTTTGGACTAGAATTGCTTCAAATGGAACTTTTAAAATTCTTATATATATTGATCGAGATATATATCGAGCGTGTCGATTTTAAATGAAGTTCTTTCGATTAGCAGAATGTGCATTTATTTTCAGAGCGCAAATAAAACCAACTTATTAATAAATAGTCATTATCAAAAATTTGGACTTTATAATAGCCCCGACTATCCCTTCGGTAATCAAGAAAACGATATTGAATTCTCTTGAAGTGTTTGACGTATTCAACTCAATGAATAAACCTTTGGCGCAAGTTCATTTTCCATCGCAAAAAAATTCGCTTCATAAAATTTTGATCCAAAAAGAAACACTTGATTTTTCCCCCCTTAAAGCTCTTTATACAAATTTCTCGCCACTCGCTATTTTTTTGACATAGATTAAATCTAGCTTTAGAATTAGGGGATGACAATCTTTGCTTCTAAAATTCGCAGTTTATTAGTTTTAGTAATTTCAGTAATCAAACATGTACGATTGTAAGAGTTAGTTATCAAATCCTTTTATTCGACAGTTGTGTTGGCTAAATTTTTTTAATTGGAGATGATTTGGCTGACAGTTTTAGAAATGGTGAATTCTTTCAAATGCACTATAATTATTTCTTATTAGGATATCCATTCGTCTAATAATTTGTTTAACGCTTGCTAAATTCGTTAGTTAACATTTTAAATTTCTTTTAATCAATTAGGTTTATATACCATGATATCCATAGTTATTAATAGCGGTCTTCCAAAATGTCATTAATCGGTATTAAATCACTATAAGTTTATAAAGTCATACGGTCTTGCTTCTACTTAAATAACGGGAAGGAATTGTCTAATATTTCCGATTTAATATTAATAAAATAAAAACAATTAAAATATTTAGATTTATTTGGAAAACTATTTTTATGGAAAGTTATGAGAACTGGATGATTAATATAAAATCACTCGTATTCGATAAGGTCTATTTGAAAAAGCAGTAACAAGGATTTTCCCAGTCTTATCTTAAAATAACTACATGCTTCTTTTTAAAAAAAATTGGTTTCTGAAGTCATTAGTCTGACTCGGCATGGGAAAATAGCGGCTTTTATTTCAAAAGCTCAGATCTTAAAGAATTTGCTAAGCTAAAGACAAATATCTGGTCTTTTTGGAAATCTCTTCAGACCTTAACCCTTTATCTACTGAATTTTGTTGCCATCAATTTTCCAATTTCATTTTTGAGTCTATAGTTACGCTTCTTTGCAGAATAATCCCAGAGAAATTTAAATATCTTAATTTAATTAAATATTTTTATTCCTACTTTTAGGAATTTATATTAACTCCTTGCTATTTGGGTTACATTATCCCTGTTTTTTAGAACACCACCGGCAAAAATAGTCATATTATAAAAATCCAGATTTAAATGGTGCTTACAAGTACCGTCAGTAGATTAAGTGTTAATGGAATTTCATTAATCATTTGAATCTTATTACAGTATATTCAAAGACATTCCTGCTCTGAATCTACAAGAGATTATTCCTGAGTAAATGAGATTTTGTAATAGCCATACAGTTAATGAAACCTGAATAACTGATAAGAAATCAACAGGAAGGTAAGAAACCAGATTAAGAAGTTAGAGGAAGGGAAGAACGTCCAAAAACAATTTTCAAGCATTGGGACATCAAGCTTGGTATTCCTTCAATTCCTACTATTAGTTCACAATATCTCTCTATATATATTTGTATAAATTGTTCAAATTTTCCGTTAGTAAAATACTTTTTATTCATCTCCTCAAGTTCAAATACTTTTTAAACATATTGAACGACATTTGAAATCAATATAGTTTTCAAATATGAATTCATTAAATTTAACTTATTTTTAATACTTTAAATAGTTTTAGCAGTTTTTAATTAAAATTGAAATCTACAGGCAATAGCTCAATCGGAGAAATGCGAGTATTTCAGTACTTTTGACGTGAAGAATGAGAGTTCAATTCTTGCAAAAATCAATTTAATAAATTTTTATATTAATTGTAATTGTATATTAAACTAAAATAAATATTTTCTTTGTTAATTCAAATAGGAACTGACTTTAAATTTTTTTATATAACTTGTTTTTATAAATTTCGCAATATTAAAGTTTTGATATTTTCCCAAATACACTAGTATAAATCGCTTCAGAAATGCAACTAACTTGACTTGACCTCTAAAAATGTGGGAGATGAACTAAGCCCTTAATTGTAAATGGAATATGGTATGGTTCGTTTTCTTGAAGATTTATTTGGATTAAATGCGCTTGGTTTTTAACTGTTTTCAGTACTTCAATGTCTTAAAATTTCTAAACACCAATTTTTATTGCTTTCAGATCCCCTTCTACAGAATACCGGTTCCAAACAAAAATCATAAAATATTTATACAAATATCGAAAGCCAAGATTTCTTACCAAGAATATTCTTCTGTAGTCCTCGTCATTTTAAGAAGTTAAGAAATCTTACATTTGTCAAGGATACATCATGAGAAAAAGGATGGCTCCCTTTCTGATGCATTGATGCAATGTGAATGCAGTTTCTCAACCAGCTATCTTCCCAGGTCCTATTTCGTCTATCAGCATTAATTATTCCATAAAAAGATGTTTTTTCATGGTTGGCTTCGAACTTTTGTCGCTCATAAGTAAGACAAATTACTGAATTTTTATAACAATTGATTAAAATACAATCGTGAAACAATCATTTGACATTTATGATTATTTAAGTTTTTCTTTTAATTTTGTACTAATTGTATCAATTATCTTTCTATGAAATCTTTATCATGCAAAGTTCGAAGTGAATGTATGAGATTCAAATTATTTTATGTATCTTAAATTATCTAAAAAGATTTCAATTATAAAAAAAACCGACGAATTAGATCTGTTTTCAAAGAAAAACTTGTTTTCCCACAATTCCTTTCATCGATGCTGAAATTCTAATTCTACTTTCAGAACTTATTGCAGAGCAATTTTTCAGTAAATCATGTTGAGTATCTCTACTAAAAGAAAAGATGAATGAGTGTGGAAGCTTTCTGCTATACAGAGAAACAGATCTGGGATCAAAACTTATGAATCTGATGCAGGTGTATTATAGAAGGTAAGAATGCAATCCTTTATTTTAGCAGAAATTTTAATTTTTTTTGCTATATTTTAGAAATATTGCAGAAAGATTATTTTTATATTGATTCAATATATTCTTGACATATTACCTTCTTAATGTCACTTTAAGTGCTAAAATTTTCCTTATTTTTGACTACTTTAAAAAAATATTTCTAGCATAGTTTCCAACAGCTGTACTGAATTAAAATTCAAAAGATTTTTCATTATTTTATCAAACTTAATCGTTTGATTTCCACCCATTACTACGAGTTCCGTTTAATATCTATTTTTAAAAAATGTATAGGAGAAAAACCGGGGAAATTTTCATTTTTATAACGCTTTAATGATGGAACTCATCAGTAAGTTCCATATACGGAAAGCAGCTAATATATGCAGAACTAAAATAACATCGTTTTTAACTTTCATAACTATTTGAAGTAACATGTGCATGGAATTATTAATAGACTAGACCATCTAATCGTCTAGTCATTAATATTCAAAGGATGAATTCGTATCTGATCTCTCTAAATACATTTTATCATATAAGAACATGTTTTCGTTAGGATGCTCCGAATAATTGAAGGCAACGAGTAATTGAAGCTCGAAATCGAGTAGGCAATGTATAAAGTATAATTAACAATATTTATCAACATCTTTTAATTGCACATATTTTTACCTGCTCTTAGCAGTATTGCATTATTATGTATGCTTCTTTGAAAGCAGGCGCGTTTTTAAAAGTTTGAAGTAGAACTATGACATCATAGCTGTTATTTCATCTCAAAATCGGTTAGGCTCACAAACTTCGTTTGTCAGCTAGAAAAATTGAAAATGAAAGTTTAAAAAAAACCATTAGAGAAAGTTCCATGACTTTTTAAACTGGTTAATGACTTAAATTGTCAGTGACTTAATGCTCTAACATGATGACTTGAAATTTGTTATAAATATTTAATTTTATGTTATTACTTTTCCAGATTTCATTTACTGCTATGTGATTTAGACAGCAGTGTCTGGTTTGAATGCAACTGAGAGGATTTTGTTTTAAACCCTCGACAAACTGTTCTTTGACTTCCTGGTTTTTACGATGAACATACAGCTCTCCTCCCAGCAGAAAAAATTTCAATTAAATCATGTGGAATACAAGTTAAGTAAACAGACTTATTTGCTGATCGAAAATGTAAAATATTCCACTCGCACAGCAATAATTTCATAGCGATTTAAGACTAAATGTCAATGCATGAATTAAAATATCCTATTGCTAAAGTTAGAAACTGAGAAGACATTTTTTAAGTGCAGAATAATTGTATCTGGCTCGTGTCCTTGAAATTTAATTCACCTTCCTCAAATTCTTATTTTGTAAAAAGTGAAATTTCAATATTTTTATGTTCATTGTATTCCTAATTCAATATTATGTACATTTATACTGAAATGTTTTTATATATCGGTTGGCCAGTGTATTTTTAGATTATCTGAATACCAGCGATTTCGTCAATTTCTTTAAATTCTTCATCGTAGTAATTCTTAAAATTAATAGTTATCAATGGTACTTTTCTGAAAGGTCTTTAAAGTATGTAGTTCCATGCGATTAAATTCCATTTTATTTGCCAAATCTCTTGTCAGTTAACCGATTTATTCATTGACAACTTTTATAAAGTTAATTGTTCTTTAAAGCAGTTGTATGCAAGTTATTAAAAATAACATAGCTTTTTGAAAGATATGGAATTCCGGAAATCAATTAATTACATATTTTTGTATAGGCTTCAAAGTTGATTAAAGTTAGAAACAAAAATAATAAACATGAGAGAATTTAAGCAATTAAAAATATCTAACTCGCATCTAATTGCTGGTGTAAAATCCAACTGAAAGAAACAAAGTTAAAATCCTGAACTAAATAAATTGTCATCTTAATTTCTTTGTTTTCCAAGTATTCTGAAATTTCTGTACTGAATAGCCAGGATATGTTTCTTGAAATAATTACCATTGATTTAACTTTGAAAATTAAACAAAATGGGAAATAGCTAAAAAGCTTAAATACCAACAAAAACATATTTAATTTATTGAAAAGGTTTTGTTGTAAATAACTTCTGTATTTATGATTCAGTGAATTATATAATGTCTAGAAAATAAGTTACTTCATGTGAAGGTAAACTTAACATTATTTTTGAAAATATATATACATCTATCTAAACTGTATGTTGTATTTAAAATGTCAACTATGAAATGTTTTAAATTTTATGATTGCTTAATATTGTGAATGTAATTGTGAATATGTTCCTTAATTTATTTATCTGAAATTTTTAATTGATATCCAGCTTGCATAAACATAAATTATTTCAATGATAATTTTGTTTTTCTATGTAATTGCTATTGCATAAAGGCATCTCAACAAAGTTGTTCAGTTAATCAAAATTGAAATCATTCATTCTAAGATCTATTTAATCAATATGAAATTATCTACTTTTTGCAATTCTTTTATACTTGTAAAACATTCAAATGTTTCAAAGGAATAAATAACCTGCAGAGCGTATTTTATGTTTAGGCACATTGTGCGAATTACTCCGCTTGTGATTGCAAATAGGAAATTTTTTATTTGCGTTTAAATGTTTATAATTCTTAGTTAGATTTGGCAACTTAGGATTTGACAATCTTAGATACAAATAATTGTTTAGGAATTAAATTAAAATACTTTTTTTACACGTAAATATATAAATTTTTAAAGAAATTTCTCTATGAATTGCCTTAAATACCCTAAAAATATTACTCATTAATTGCATCCATTTGAAACTCCGGGCAAACGACTTTTTAAAATTTAAATTCGTAAATGAAACATTTTAATTTAGACAACATTTAAAGCATATAAATTGCATAAAATTCACCTTTGATATTCTTGCGTTAGTAAGAAAATTATAGATCCATATTTTTTAATTTAATATAAGTTTTTCGGTTCAGGATGTTTGATTGGTTGAGCCGGCCAGCCAATCAAAAATCTGCTGAATTTTAGAAAGCATCATTTGATCATTATGTCTGATCAACATAATGATTAATTGGGGCTTTTATCGAATTGATTACGCAAATTTTAATTTATAGAAAAATTTGTTGAATAAATCGTTTTTTACTGATCTAGCGAATGGATGCGATTGTTATTAATTTGTAATTCTTATTTAATAATTCTTTATTAAAAAAATTGAGTTTTAAATTGTCTATTAAACAAACTGAATTTTTGATAACCTTATTAAGTAAACTAATAAATTATAACTTTTTTTAATTCTTAAAAATCTACTCAAATCATCTTAAAGATTTTTTTTCTTTTCTGTAAAATGACTTAGATACAAACTTGTCTAAATGTTTTCGATTTAATTTTAACTCTCCTTTATCATAAGAGAACGCCAACTTCCTAACAATTAAAGTTTTCCAACTTTATACTAGTGAAAATTCATGTTTGCGGATGTGCCATTGTATTTTTTGGTGTTTTAACTTTTTAAATTTAAGAATTAGTCAATGAACATAGTTTAAATTCTGATCAATTTAAATGTTTGAGACATCTCACGATACCATAATGAATTGTATAAATTAAAAACTAAATTACTAAATGAAATGAATTTTCTACTTTTTAGTACTCAATTAAAATTTCTTTTTGGGTTTATCTGTATATAATATAGCAAAAGTTTAATTACTGCTATTTTATAATTTGTTTCAAATCGCATTTTAAAATTATGCTTGTATCGCTTTCAATATTCTAACGATCCTGTAAACTTAATTTATATTATATATTTTTATAATTAAACTATATAGTGTTATTTCATACTTGTATTAAATATTTTGTTTGTATTATTAAAATGAAAATAAAATATTTTTACTGATAATCTGTGAATGTTTGAATTGTCAATTGTTATCGTGGTTAAAGTAATCACTTCATATAATAACAACGTAAATCTTTCCATTAAAATATCCCTCTTCATATGTTAAAAACAATGCTGGATTATTTATTGGGTACAGCGAGCATTTGCCTTGCAGTTAATTGGTTATTTATTTTCAATATCATTTTAATGCTTTCACTTAACACCTGTGGAATTGAAGTAAAATTAAAGCCTAGCACTGTTTAATTTTATACCAATATTTTTGTAACATTCTTGATTTAATAGTCATTTTAGAAGATTTGCATTATAAAAAAATGTCGTGTTTTATAATTCTAAGAAATGTCATTATGTTAAATATTATTTTAATTATATTTAAGTTTTTCCTTTTCACTTTTAAAAATTATTTTTTAAAGTTCCGCTGTCATTTTTCTTTAAACGAGATTTACAAAAATCAACCTTATTAAAAAGTGATTTGCTAATCTAATTAAGAAACGAATTCTTCAGTATTCGTTTCTTAAAGCTATTTACATAAAATTTTCATTAAAATCGATAAGTGTTGAAATTGTAACGCAATTTTATTGTCTAAGGGTCTCTGAAACTTATTCAGACCTTAGATATACAAACGATGTTTTAGTCGTGAATACGTTAATAGCAAAGCCCGTTTAATTGTACCTTCCATTACCAACAAGTGACTTCATCGATATTGGGTTGGAGATTGTTTAAAGTGGAGATGTTGGGTCATTCAGGTATTTACTTCTATGATCTCAATTTGTAAAATTCATTAATAGCCGATTACAAGTTTTAAGCCGGCGTCCTGGCATAGGAGTATCGCGTTTCCCCCGTGAATTGGGCTTCTCGGGTTCGAGTCTCAATTAGGGCATGGTTTTTCTGTGTCCTATCTGCAAGTTGTGTGAATGTGCCCCCCTTTGTAAAATGGGGCTGTGCAAACGAATGTGAGAGAGTAGCAAAAGTCGTACTCTTGGTCCTAGTCGACGCTATTACAAACAAGACGCTGACTAGTCTTCAATCGCTGCCTTTCTCAGCGAGTTTATCCATGGCCAGTGCCATAAGAAACAATTACAAGTTTTAAATCTTGTATTATCAGTCAGTTTTTAAGGAGTTTTTTTTTTTTTTGGATGAAATGATACAATAATCTATCAAATCCAAGTTGTAAGTAGTAAAAATTTGTGAATTTAAACTATTAGAATGGAATGATACTAAGTCTTTGAAGAAGAGAAATTTTATATGATATATATGTTAAAGCATATTTCAGCATTTTCTTCGAACTTGTGAGATTTGATCACATCTTGATTTTCTTTATGTCGTTCTTTACTTTAAAAAAAATATCCTAGACATGTTGTTTCTTTAAAACTTTGTTGAATCTGAATTGGATTTAATTTTTTGGCTTCATGCTTGTCTATTCATTTAATATATCGCCGACTATTGATATGAGCATTAATCGGAATTGTACGGTTAATAATGGAAAATTGTGTGCTTGGTTTTCTATGAATTATTTCGTTTTTAAATCTTATTACCACATTCCATTATGATGGGAAAAAAATATAAAAACCGGATAATAACTTCATAAGGTGGTTATTTTTCTATTTTGGTTTGCTAGTTTATTACAATTTCGCCCAATAATTTACATATATTTATATTTGCAGCGGACCTATATGCTTCCAAGATCTTGTTCGTCAACTAGCGAAATACAATGAAAAATTCAAACAGTTGCCTTTCCTAATTCTGTATGAATTATTTTGTATTCTCACCATAGCAGCCGTTTGGATTTCCTTACAATAGCCAGCTACAATTACCAAATAGTTCCTTTTGGTGAAATTTTTCAGCATCATAACACCACCTGCATTGTATCTAGAATCTTCAAATAATTGAATAACATAGCATAGTATCTTTTTGGCGAATCTTTTTACCAAACGTTTTACTTTATATTTTGTTGGCGATACAATGGATTAAGTATTAACTGATTAATACATTTCTTTATGCAGCTTTAGCTGAAGAAATATCAACTGTCCAGTAATATACTTCTCAATGTATTTGAGTTTTATAAATTCTGCAACTGAACTTCGAAAATTTAACTTAAAATTTTAATCTTGCATTAAGACTACTGTATTGATTATAAATATTGTATAAATTATAACCAATAAACTGCAAGCAAATGCAAGATTAAAAACTTTTACTTGATGTGTTGAGTGAAAAATAAATTACCTGTTAAGTTAATAAGCTATAAATTGGAGCATTATTCCTTTGTAATTATTTTTAATTGATTTGATAATTTAGTATAAACATGCACAACAATTATGATATTTTATAATTCAAACCATTTCTATTTTTAATCTTTTAATCTATGTCAAATAACAGTTTTTAAATCTGATATTCGATGTATATTATTTAATGATATATCGGCAAACTGTAAGTATAGTGGGTATCAGCTTAGTTTTTTAAATTTAAAGTGGCATCTCGTAATAGACAGATAAGTAATGTTTACCAATAATAAAAATACTGTGCTACATTTATTGAAACAATTTGCTGCGCTGTGACTGAGAAATAAGGAATTTAAAAAAAACTCAAAAATAAAGGGAAACCTATCAAAGTCCAACTAAAAAATGAGCCTTAAACTATATAGGAACACAAGAAAAAGCTTCATAGAGTTGTCCAAAAAATTAGTGGGGAAGACATTTGCGACTAAAATTATGAATTTCCCATGATTTGACTAAAGATTCGCCTTAAAATTAAAATATTATAATAAGCGTTTCTTAGATTTTTTTTAAATTCTAAGTTTGCTTTATTGGCTATTGACAAACTCAGGAAAACTGTATGATAATACCCGCGAATACATTTTTCAGTTTTAGAATGAATCAGTTTCAATTCCTAATAATTCAATTCATTAGAATTTCAATCTCAAATACCTCAGCCAATTTTATTGACAATTCCTTTAAACTTCTTCCTATGTTTTTATAATGTTATAGCGTATAACTTCATAAGTTTTTTTAACGAATCGTCTTTATTTTTTGAATTTTTTTTCTTATTTATTTTGTAGCTAGAGGTACTGTAATTAGTTTCAATAAATTCTGTACTGTATGCATTATTATAGTTATGCATTGTTCTTGCTGTACGAGACGCAGTTTTGAATTTAAATTACTGAAAAGTCTTTACCAATCACCCTTCAAAATCTACAATTTTGAATTATCTAATCTCAAATTATTAATTAGGATAACTGAATGCAACAATAAAGTAATCGATAACAAACTTAAATTTGGATCATTCGTTTTAAATTCCAAAATTCACTTCGCCCAATCCAAGCAATATTGCTTAAATATAATTTATTATAAAGAATCTTGCCCATCTTAAATTCTCTTCACCGATTTCAGGATCAATTGAATCTCTCCTTTTTATGTATCTCGAATTTTGAGCTCGACAAATGTAAAAGCGTGTTGGATATTTTCGTTGTTCATTTTCATAAGAGAATTTATTTTCATTTTTCGGCAGCATTCTGTAACTATCCGTTGGAACTGTCGTGTATTCAAGCAGACGATTTCTTTTCTAAATCTGGGGCGAATTGTTTAAACGTTCGATACTCGATTTTGACATCTGCTCTTTAGATCAAACATAGAAAACGAAGTTGTGAATAGATAAACAAAAATATAATTGCACACATGCTTTATCTGAAACCTAACGTAACATTACCAAACGGATTTTAAAACATATTTGATTTTTTCTTCTTTCTCTTCAATGCCGTGTGGTACGTTATAAGTTTAATGCATATAGGCATTTTGCAAGGTTTTCTTTCCCCTTCTTATCCTTAATTTCCCTTAATTTCACATTTTAAATTAATCATCTAATGAGCTATTTCAATTTATCTTTTAGTTTAAAAGCTTTGTAAAGGAACACTGCTTTTATTTCAGTTGTTATGTGCTCTTGCTTTCAGCGAGTCTTAGGTTTGTCAAAAATTAGTGGTCCCTGAAAATTTCAATAAAATATTTCTTTTAGCACGGTCCTAAGGGCTTACTTGAGAAATTTTAATATTCCATTAACAATAAATATATAAATTCATATCAATTTAGAAGACTTACATCCAATTATATCACGACAAATACAAAAATATTTTTTAAAGCAATTTTTTTAAAAAAATATTCATAATTGCTTTATTTAACTATACCTTGGTTATAAGTCTAATGAATTTCGATTTTTTTAAAAAAAATATACCCAATACCGAAATGCTTTATATTGAAGTGAAGTGAAGGGAAGGGAAGGAGAAGCAAACTTTTCAAATCTCGATCATCAATATTAAAAATGCCAAAATGGGATATCAGTAGAAAAATAATAAAAACGATTTCAGTTTAAAGTCGTCAATGAACTATACTGTTGTAAAATTCACTTAAGGTTTTTTAAACAAATTTATTTAAAAATAAAAAATTCGAAAAAAAGTAGTATTAATAAAACAATTTAACATTTTATAATGAAATAAAAATCAGTTTAAAAATTAATCATAGGGAAAAACAAACAATCTGTTGAATTAAATTTCTAGATAAAATTTTCACACAAAAAAATTGCTTAGAGGTGCACGTCCCACCCTCCGTAATGTATATGTGTCTATTTTAGTTGTTTTGGCCAAACGGTTTTGCCTATAAAGCCCGAATGTTTACAAAAACACATTCACATCCACCTTTATTATTAGCAGAGATTCAAAATTATGAAAAAAAAACTGACGGCCATTAAAATTTTTGAAAAATTTGCCGTAATAGTGAATTAATGATTTTCTTATTTTAGTACTAGCCACCTTTGGCGACCAGTCGGTTCACCAATATTAATGCCGACTAAAGGGTTAGATTAATTTTTTAAAAATAACTTGGTCTCATAATAAGTTTTTCAGCAAAATAATTTTAAGCTTCAAATTTCGATAATCATGTAATTCACTTATACTATTATGTAGGTCTTAATCAGTCCTATCTTTGAACTCCGCATCTCTCTATGATTTTCTACCAGTGCACGTAAAATTCAGTTTTAAATTAAAGTGGAAATAATGAAACTTTAATATAAAGACCTCTTTACTCAATCCAAGCATGTCTTTAAATAAAACTAAGATCTGAAAGCAGAGTGCCACTTTTTTTATTTTAAGGACGTATGGTCTCAAGAATATTTTGTTAAATATGATTCACAGAGCAGATGATGAATGTAAAAATTTAATTCATCAGCATTTTTTTCCTCAATCTATTAATTATGTATTTCACTTAGAACAATTGCTAAGAGTTTTATGTCTCTTTATGTCTCTCCCAAAAAAATTAAGAAATTAGATGTTGGGCTCCGATTACAGAAGATGCCTTGTAGATGTTAAGCCATATTTGACTTAAATAAAACTGTTTAATTGAATTAGTAAAATATGTATTGTGAAATATCATAGAAAACGTTTCCATGCATTTATTTTCCAAAAATATCATGTTTCATATTTGTTTCATTTTATGCAGACACGTACCGGAAATTTTTATGTTTAATTTGGAATGATAGTTGATGTATTTTTTCTCATGTGAGAACATTATATTGCCTTGGTTAGAAAGTTTTGATGTCTCCGAAATATGCGGGTAAAAATAGTTTTATATGCTTTTACAAATTTTGCATTGTTAATTATTACGTATGCTTGTTTGAAAGAAAGTTCGTTTTCAAATAGCTGACCTACTTTTACCAGTATACCTTTAATATTACGTTACTTCGTTGAAAGATGATGCGTTTTTATTTCGCCTGATTCATTAAAATGCGGAGATAAATTACAATCACGAAGGCGAATTCTTTGATTTGCACAAAATATCTTCTTCACATAAGAAAAAATAACAATTCAAAACATGTCTTATTGTTTTAAAAATTAAAAAAAAGCAAAAATATTTTACTACTACTGATTATCAATTGCTTTTTATTCGTCGTTTCTTTGAAATGACGTCATTTTCAAGTTCGTTTAAGATGTCTTGCTTTTAAATAATTAATCTCGTTCTCAGAAGATTATGGTTTGGTGCTTTTCTAAAAATTCTTTTTCAGTTTTAACTGTTGCACTTTTGTAATATATTTTTACTTTGTATTTTTATTTACTTTAATTCTTTAACTAAATTAATAATTTTGCTATTGCAAGCGATCAAGAAAAATTTACTTTTGCATTTATTGTTTAAAAAATATCATATTTTCTATTTATTTCACTTCATATAATCACGTGATGAAAACTATATTTTTCTGTTTTATTTTTGGTAGTAATTAACTTTTTTTAATCAGAACTTCTGAAAATGTGATGGCAACATTTTATTAAAAGCTGATTTTTTTTCAGATCCTCGTTAAGATAAAATTTTATTTTTATTTTATGCGAAATAAATTGTTGAAAAAAAAACCCGATTAAATTAAATGTTTAAAAATTCATTAAAAATAGAGTTTTAATTTATAGGTCAAAACATTAGCATCATTGAAAAGCTAATTTTTTAAACTTTAATTTGATACAAAAATCAATTTTGTGCTGTAATATTTTCGGAAGTTATAGTGAAAAAACGACAAAATTTGGCTTATTTTTTAATTAATTAAAATGCTAATTAAAAATTCAAAAAAAGGGCTCCGAGGTGCACATTCACGGCACCCAAGGTATACATATACCAAATTTGTTAGCTGTAGGTCGAACGGCTGGCCTGTACACCGCCAACACACACACACACACACACACACATTGTGCTTTATTATAAGTAAAGATATAATACAAGAAATGCATTTTGAAAAAATTAAGTTAATTCTTACTTATGTCAACAAAGAAAATTTTTTATTTTTTAAAAAATAACTACAATAAATGTAAATAATTAATTAAATTTTATGTAGTTTTAAAAAATTTATTGTAGTTTCAAAAAATAACTACAATAAGTGTAAATAATTAATCAAAATATTATTGAGTTTCGCGATAATTGTATTCACATTCTTCACCTTCACATGAAAAATACTGAAATCCTCTCATTTTACCGATTGAACTATTTATTGCTTGTCGATCTCAATTTTCCTAAGAAACTGCTGAACCTCTAAAGTATTAAAAATTAATTAAATCTAATTAATATATTAATAATCGGAAAACTATTAAAATCAAGTGTTAATCCACTACATGTTTTAAAAAATGCATTTGAATTTGAGTGGATGAATAAAAAATATTTTAATATTTTATTAAAGACTGAAAGTTTGAATAAGATTATATATATATATATATATATATATATA
>JAOUZG010037274.1:302352-312441 GCA_026289955.1 Argiope argentata
TATATATATATATAATCTTTATTTAGCGTTCCTGCTCTTGCTGATGCAGGAAGTTGACATGCCGAAAGATTGAACCGATTCTCTTTTATATTTTGCAAAGATAGAACTAAAAATTAAAAAAAATAACAGTTTTGAAATAATAAACAAGCAATGTAAAATTAAGTTTTTATTTATTTATTTATTTACTGTAAAAAGAAATTGTTTGTAAGAGTATGAGAGAGAGAGAGAGAGAGAGATCGTGTTCAAAGTGAAATGCAGTTTTATGATACTGGTGGCGCCATCTAGATGCTGATAGGCAAACGTTTAATGTTCAATGCTCTTAAATAGAACAGTTCATACTTCTATTTTTCACATAAAAGAAGACAATCAATTATCAATTGTCTATTAATTACCTTTTAAAATTTCCATTGTGTAAACTATCTTTTTTTACATCGTTCTGATTATTGCCACTATTAGATACGATTTTTTTCCAGGTTTGTGTGTAGAAATAAATCTGATAGTATAGAAAATATAATACAATTATATGGAACTTACAAAATTATTTTAAATCTCTGTTTGAATTTAACAAGCCATGACATGTGAACATTGTTCAACAGTAATCCATCCATCCATTAATCATTTAAAGTAAAAGTATTGAAGTTAAAACCAAAAATTGTCGAAACCTTTGAACTTCAGAGTTTTGATGTAAAAAAATAGTAATTATTATTTTCTATCGTACGTGGGTTTTTTTGTCATATTTACAGAAAATATTATACAGCAAATTTTATTTTTATACCCATTTAAAATTAAAGTAAATTTTTTAATGACGAATGATAAATATTTTTTTAAAACATTTGATTACAATTTAATTATTTTCCTGGTTTTTTTAACAATTAATTTTTTTATACGAACTATACAAAGAAAAAATGCAAACACAAAATGTTCCCGAATCTCCACGTTTGTCTTTTTTAACGGTCTGTCATTCTATAAGTCTGCCTGTGGCCTCTATAATTCATAAACACTTTGAGCAAAACAAACGAAATTTAATATGTTGCCTTTACATCAAATTAATAGATTTTTATCAAATTTTGAACAACATTCACCATAGGCATTGATTCTAACTAGAACAAACAAACAGCAGTAAATATAAAACATAAAGAGTTAAATAGATAAAATTTGGTATATAATCTTAGCGTCTGAAATGAAAATATGTATGAAATTTTGAATCAAATCATTCAAAAAATGTATCATTTATCGGTCTATACAAACTCATACTAGTAAGCGCTAATTCAAAACTACAGCAAGTTATACAAATAAAATATCATAGATAATCTTGTTCCATAATTTTAGTTCTGCATCAAATTTTGGTTTAAATCAATAAAAAAAAAAGACATTCAGTTTTCTTTACTATATTAAGTAGCACAAAACTCTCATGTTTGGATATCCGAAGATAAAAATCGTAAAGTGACTTATGTGCAACGAGAAGAACGTATGGTGGTGTTGGGGAATACAGCTTTATTAAGAAGCATACAAAAAGGTTTTCCGGCAGGTCGCTGCACTTTTTTTCAGTCAAAAATAACTTATATCAAATTTTTTAAAAGGCTTATAGTAGTCAAGTTGCAAAATATCGCTTATTACAAATTATTTTCTTCATTATTATAATCATTATTTTCCTTTGACAAAAATCATTTTAAACCATTCATATTTTAATTTGGTGTCAGGATTTCAATACTCTCTAAAGAGTGGATAATTGCAGACAAATTAATTTGAAGTTATTATATTAGTTTTGACTGATAAATAATCTTGAACGTGATCTCTATATATTTAATAGTCTATTATATATGTTTACAGAACTTAGGGTTGAATATCAAATATCGATATTTTGTGTTCTAAAGATGTATTGTGTACGAGATGAGCATGTATATAAAATGGCTCAAAGCACGAAGAGAAAAAAGAAATTTCAATCAATCTTTTCTTTAATGCAATCTGCTTCAATTCTTTTGCTTAAAACTTTACAGCAGATACGGCAAAAATGGAAACTGCAATTAAATATATCAGTTATAATTTATAAACTATTAATACCATTTTATAAAGCAGATCTTTTCAACATATTTACATTTTAACAAGTTAAAATCATTAATTCAACAAATGATCAGAAAATCGTTTGGAAAATCAGAAATAAATCATTACATAGTAAATATATTAGTGTTTGAGCTGAATTTGATGAATAAACAAACTGTCAGAAAATAAACTGAATATTTCGCAGTTAATAGCATTCTTTTTTTAATATCTCGGATTTAATTATTACAGGTTGAAACAAGGTTGAGCAAAAAGGAAATATAAAATTTAATGAGGAAAGAAAATATAAAATGTAATTTTTTTTTTACTTTGGGCATGCGTAATTCCAATTTAAATTGCAAGGGTTTTATATTTAGTTAATTATAAAATACAGTCAGCTAATTATAAAGTTATTAGTTAATAAAAAACCCATTCAGCATTGTTCTGGTATCATTAAAATGCTATTTTAAATTAATTAATTATTGCTTCTGCTAAATGCTAAGTAAGTAATAATGGCATAATAATGATAGAAGATTTTATTTCTAAAAATCATTAGGAATTGCTAATATAACTAAACACATTCATTAACCTTTAAACAATGAATGTAAATTTATGGTTTCGTGTTTGTTTGTTTTGTTTTAATCAGGATATGCATGCATTTGAATATTATCATCCGGTTTGTGAGCTTTTTGTCTCCCAAATCAAGATAAGTTTAAGACTTTAAATCTCATTGTACTACTGAAAATAATAAAATAATTTCTTGAGTTTCAGCTTTAGTCAAGAGTGATTTATAAAAACAAGAGTGATTTATAAAACATAACTTAATAAAAAAATATTATTTTTCATTTTTAAGCATTTTTTATACCAACCCAATTATAAGAACGTGTACTTTAATAGGTGTTTCGTATTTTGTATAAATACAGGGGTTGGGGTCATCTGAAGTGTTGATAAATAAATAAAAGCTAATGTATGTTCACAAAATTAATAAAACAAAAAATGGTTTTAAATAAATCATTAATGTTAATGATTTATTTTAAATTTGTCGTTTACAAAGTTAGACACAGGGCAGTTTAAAATCTTAATCGATGAATAAAAATGAAAATATTTTAGAAAAATTCCTAAATAAAAATAATTAACCTAAAATACATCGTTAAAATGTTAAAAAAGCGTAGATCTGTGAAACGAAATACCACCCAATTTATTTTAAAAAAAAGCCTAACTGCGTAGAACCGTAAAATACTTAAAATCACAATTTGTTATGTCAGAGCATTATGTTTTTGGGATGAGGTTTTGGCGTCAACAAAATCCGTGGGGAAAAAATAAAAATTTTATTATCTGCACGATCATCTAAAAAAAAATCAACTTTTAATAACGTGTAGTCATCCCATTCACAAAAGCTCTGATTTTAAAAAAGAAATAAGTAAATGATTACAGCAAATAAAACCTATAAAAATGTCATTTTGAGCACGTGGTTATATGAAATGAAATAAATAGGAAACGTGATATTTTTTTAAACCATAAATGCGAGACTTTTGGATTGTTTGCAATACTAAAGTGACTCATTCAACGAAACGATTAAAATGAATAAAAATATAATTTAACTCGCACGAGCACGTGGTGCTTGACCGTTCAAGAAATGATGTTCTGAATGATACATTGAAATATGCATTTCGGATTTCATTTTAATCTTTATTAAAATTTTAAAATCTCTACTTGCCTAGAAAAGTCTTTAATTATTATCCAGTGTTATCATTTAATTAGTATCTTTAATTATTATTACTAATAATTATTGTTAATTTTTAAACAGTCGTCATTTGAAAATAATTAAAAATCAAATGTAAATTTAGAAATTATTTTTCTCGCTAAACATCAACAACTTAAAAAGAAAAATAATAAAGGTATCAACTTTAGTAGTTCTTATTCAACAATCTATCCTATACTTTTAAATCGATTTCGCGCCTTGCATGTTGCAATTTATGCATGTTAGCCTGTAAACATAACAAATGTTTTTTTTTTTTTTTCACGAATTCTGAGAGGTATGAAATGAGACGATTCAACGAATTGATGAGACAGTTTTCTTCATGAATATAGTATTTACTATTTCTCTTCATGTATGAGAAAGTGAAAAAAACCGAGGTTTGTCATTCCAAATGTAAATGTACACATCAAAACCAATACAGCTGTCACGTTACCAATTCATCCTATGTTTTGCTTTGAATGAAATGTGATAAGGAGTGAAGAAATTATGAGAACATTCTAAATATAACTTAAAGGAAAAGACTTTTATGACTCGCTAAGGCGGTTTCAATCGCCGAAACAAGAAAAGTTACCCATACTAATGAAAAACAATGTTTGTACGTCTGTGTTTCGTCTCTCAACAGAGCAATCGTTTAGACCAAAAATTGCTAAAATCAGTACGGCCATGTTTAAAAAAATAAATATACAAACCTCTCAGTAATGTTTAAATATTTTAAATAAAATTTTGAATTAAAAAATTAATTATCAAAACTTGGGTTTTTTTTTCTCCCGACATAACTTCAGAAAATATTATACCATTTTTTATATTTATTCAGAAAATATTATACCGTTTTAATATTTAAATAAATTTTTTTAAATTGTACTAATTTTATTGCAATGCTTTTCCTGATTTGTGACATTTTTTTTTTTACTTTTTCGTATACGATAAATACTAAGAGAAAATATTGTAATTGTGTAAAAAACTCGAACTTGAGATTTTCATGAATCTGCACTTTTCAAACATTTCTGAAAAATACATTTTTGAAATTTGTTTGTCTGTGAGTACGATAATTAAAAAAAACATTTAGCACTAGAAGAATGAAATTTGGTATGGGGTCTTAACATCAAAATTATAAATTGCTATCAAAATTGCAGTGAAATCTATTTGGTGGAAGTCTATCACCTTCCCATATGTTAATTAACATGCTCACTATAGCCGGCTTTCTGGCACAGAGGTAGCGCGTCTTCCTCGTGTTCTGGGAGTCCCGGTTCGGGCATGGTTGTTCTTTTGTGTGCTATCTGTGATATGTGTGACTGTGCCCCCCCCCCCTGTAAAAAGGGGTTGTGCAAGTGAATGTGGTGAGTGTGTGGCTAAATCGTGATCTTGGTCATAGTTGGCGTTACTACAAAAACAAGAGACCCTCCTTTCGGCTTAAATCTGTTGCAGTATTAGTAGGGGCCTTGTCCATTGGCAAGTGTCATAAGCAACAGCAACAACAAAGAGAAAATATTATAATTGTCTAAAAAATCGAACTTGAAATTTTTATAAATTTACGCTTTTCAAACTTTTCTGAGTCTGAAAAATACATTTTTGGAATTTGTCTGTCTGTGAGTACGATAATTAAAAAAACATTTAACGCTAGACGAATGAAATTTGGTATGTGGTCTTTACATTAAAATTATAAATTGCTATCAAAATTTCAGCGAAATCTATTCGGTGTAAGTCTGTCAACTTTCCGTATGTTAATTAACATTCTCACCCTAGCCGGCTTTCTGGCGCAGAGGTAGCGTGTCTTCCTAGTGTTCTGGGAGTCCCGGGTTCGAGTCTCGGTTCGGGTATAGTTGTTCTTCTGTGTGCTATCTGTGAGATGAGTGAATGTGCCCCCCCCCTCTGTAAAAAGGATCTGTGCAAGCAAATGTGGTGAGTGTGTAGCTAAGTCGTACTCTTGGCCCTAGTTGGCGCTACTTCAAAAACAAGAGACACTCCTTTCGGCTTAAATCTATTGCTGTATCAGCGGGGGGCTTGTCCAATATGGCAAGTGCCATAAGTAACAACAACATGCTCACTAAAAATGAAGAGAGTTAACTATATAGAATTTGGTAAACAGATTTAACATCCAAAATGTACATATCTATCAAATTTAGAAACAAATGTTTCAACAGGTAGACCATCTGGAGGTCTTTATTTTTATAAGCAAATAAACGCGATCATTCAAAAATATCAGGACTTAAATGTATACAATTGTGTATGTATTTTTGTGACAATAATTGTAGTTTTAGTCTCTTATTTGGTTTTAATCTTTAGGAATAAAAGATGCTCAAAATATACCTATAGTATTTTGGTTAGTGTATATTAAACGCATTCCTGTGATTAACCGCCAAATTATTCGCCAACAATCGCACGCTTAAAGACTCTTTGGTGGCTAATGTTAGACAGTGGCAAGTGGTTTAATAAAGCACAAAAACATTTATTAGATAGTACACAAGAAAGTGTGGAGGAGATTTAGTTTAGTTTAGTCATATCAACGTCCCGTTGTAAAGCAACACTAAAGTTATTTTGGGACGTATGTCGTCATTTTGAAAAGTTGACACCTGACGGGGAAATTGCACCTTCGGATTAAAAATACTTTTTTGTATAATTATCAGAAATATATTTTTTTTATTCAATCTACTATTAGCTCTCTCTCTCTCTCTATATATATATATATATAGATATATCTTGTTCAAATTTTCAAACGTTAATAAAATACTTTTTATTCATCCACTCAAGTTCAAGTAAATTTCTTAAAACTTGTAGTAAATGACATTTAATGTTAATACAGATTTTTCGAATATTAATTCATTACTTTTTTATTTATTAATTAAAAACAAATTTTCCTGCCTTTATAGTAGTTGTAATTGCAAGGTCGGGGTAACCTGGTTGGTTAGGCGTTAGATTCGCATCCCTTGTACTACGAGTTCGAACCTGTCACAAAGTTCTCCATGTCAATAGTCATATCTCTAGGGGTGCTGAGTCAAAGGTGATCGTTATAAGGTTTCTCTGGGGTCCATACCCTCGGAAGCTACTGCACCCCCTCTCTCCCGTTGTAAAGTGGAACACGCGATTGTAATTATTTAATAAAAATAACTGAAATAAATTTTTTATTAATATTCAAAGTAGGAATTTATTTTAAAAAAACTATTTTTATATTACCTGTTACGATGAAATTCAAGTCGCTTTAATTGTTTCGTCTCATATTTAACCACGTGGTTCTCCTTCTGCATCGAAAGTTGCGAAAGAAAGCTTTTGCTAATTACTTTGGCCCTTTACAGGAAGAATCGGAAAGTGTACATTAGCGTAATTTGAAATAGATTATTCAAGCGTTTAGTTTTTAATGACAATATGATGCCATGAAGGTGTTCGTCTACATTTGGAAGTAACCTTCTTTGTTAAGAGAGTCATAACGTCAAGTTATACATAAAAGACTCATTTGAAACTGAATATAATCTATGTCTCTGATAATGCAGATGGTTGCAAAAGGTTGGTAATAAGAGACATCGTTTAAAAATCGAATTTTAACTCCAGGCAAACAATAATGTTTATCCATCAAATCGTATTTTAAATTGTTATTTTAACAGTATTAATGGAGATTTCAAAACTTGCTCTATTCCCTTTTAATATATGAATATTGATTTTAAAATTGGCATCCTATATGAAATTCTTTACTAAATTATAAATGCATAATAAATACACTTTCCTATTTTTATATATTTAAAGCATTTATTTATCAAATTTTCTATTTTTATTAGCCGCTTGCTAGGTTTGTAGACATTCGTGAAAAGAAACTTCGTTCAACGCACATGTTTTGACTTATTGTTGTTATTATTATTGGCACTTGCGATGGACTAACTTTGCCGTGGCATCAGACAGTTTTAAGCCTAAAGGAGCGTCTTTAGTTTTGGAGTAGCGCCATTAGATCCAACTAGGGACAAGAGTACGATTTAGCTACTCACTCATCACAGTCGCCCTTTTCACAAGGGGCACATTCATACACCTTACAGATAGAACACAGAAGAGCAACCATGCCCGAACTGGGTCTCGAACCCGGGACCCCTATGCCAGGATGCCGACATTCTTTTAACTTGTTAGTATTTATCACCTGGATGCCATCTTTGAGTATCATGATGCATCATGGGATATATATTGTTACAAGCGGGTGAACGCTACGGAAGCGCACCGAAGGAGAAAGCGGGGCGACGGTTGAGGAGTAGCTTAGCGCCAGCCGAGTTGATTTGGCGAGGGGAATATTCTGGTAGCCCCCAGATAGTTCACAGTGCGTCACGTTGCTCCTGGGCGCTCGCTCGCTCTGCTATGTAAGGGACGGGTTTCCGCAGTTTGGCAGTTCCTTTCAGCAAAGCAGCGACTCGTTGTAGCGAGCTGATTACTTTTCTCGCTTGCTATTAGTGAGCTGGTCTTATAAGGGACGGGTTAACGTTTACTGTTAAAGTTGTATTATTGAGCTGGCTGTGATTTACTGTTTGCTGTGTTATACGATAGCTGTTTTGCAGTCTGTGTTTATTGTGCGTACGGCTTGTATTTACGCTGTTATTGACTGTTGACTGCTGGATTGTTTTTATCTGAAATTTTACTTTATCAAGTCATCCTGTAAATAGCTGTAAATAAATTTGTTTGTGCTGTCCTCAAGTAAAGTCCATTCAATCCGAACCCGCTACGCTAAAAACGTAACAATATATAATACGTCATACAGTCTATATGATGCCAAAATTGTTCAAAACCCTCAATACAGCAAGCCATTAAATCTAGAACTAACAAATTTGGCACGTAACTATTTCTTAGTTAGCAGGTGATTATCAAAAAAATGTTTTTCAAAATTTAAAATTAAAATGTAGGCTAAATTTTTTAAAATAATTTCAAAGCGTACCATCATATAAAAACCATTTTTTACAACATTCTAAAATTTGCCGATAAGTTGGCGACAATTTACTCCTTTACTTCAGCTGTAATTACAAGACATCATACCAAATTTTATTAATTCAAATCATTGCGTTTAGGAATTCCTGTATTTACGTGCATGCAAATGTACAGGAAGACTGACGGTCAACTCTTTGACCGATCGGTTCAAAATTCGATGTGTATACTTATTTTAGATCTTTAACCTGTGTACCTTATTTTATTTACATAACTCTTCGAGTTTTGTAGTTGTCTATTTCCTTTGTATTCGAAAAATCAGCCAAAGTGACTTTCTGAGAATGGATTTCGTTCAAAATTTGACATTAATCTGCCTGTTTGGTCATAATTCCAAATACTGAATTTCATCCAACTCAAAGTAATTTTGAGTTATTGTGCTCCACAGACAAACATAATAACAAAAATATTTTTTGGAAGCAGTTAGGTCCGAAACACAGAGATTGGTCAAAATTTTGTGTTCGAATTTTCTCACTACTCATTATAAGAAGAAGCAAGGTTCCTCTATACTTCATATACAAGGGTGTAAGGCATGCCAGATGCATAATTTTAACTGAGTGATGAGAAAGAATGCTTTTATTGAAAAGTATGGAAAAAACGATTCTGAGAAACTGTTGTCTCTGTTTTTTTTGTCGAATCACGAAAAGTATTTCGTTATTTAATCATACGTCTGTTGTTGTTGTGACGTAGGCACTTTCCAAGCCCGCTAGTAGTTCCTAGTCAGTGATTTAAGCCGAATGCGCTCCTCTTGTTTTTACAATAGCGCGAACGATACTTACGTATTAGACCATCTTCGCCAACGATCGCCAACGGTTTAGTTACTCATTGGCGACGGACTCAAATTTGGCGATTAAGATCAACGGTTTACACAACTGCCGGATTGGCATAATTGGCGGTTTAGCAACTCATTGGCGACAAAAATGGATCGTTTAATACGTAAGTACAGCGCGAACTAGGGCCAAGGGTATGACTTATCTACTTCATGCATCACAACCATTTATATGAGGCAGACTTCATTCATTTATTCACTCACCCACAGATCGTAATTTAAACCTGAATTAGTGAGCGATCATCTCTGAGCCAGTATCCGCAGTAATATTATTCTCGATGTTGAGAACTTTGTGACCATCACAGATTTATACGTGTACCAGTCACCATATACACACACACTAAGAATATTCGGCCGGTAGGGTTCGAACTCACAACCCAACGGATGTGAATTTAACTCCCAACCAACCAGATTATCCTTCCATCATTTCATCATGTATCATTTTTTTCGATACAGAAGTTCAACTTTTTTTTCCAGGCATTTTTCAGTTCCTACTACTATTTCACACCCTATATATATA
>JAOUZG010037274.1:317441-356408 GCA_026289955.1 Argiope argentata
GTGTGTGTGTGTGTGTGTGTGTGTGTGTGTGTGTGTGTGTGTGTGTGAAGAAAACCACATTATTTTTGAATTGAAAACAGGTTGTAGAATCGTGGCCTAAAATCATGATGACGAATAAACACATAATGACTTTTTAATTTCGTTTTATTCCAACAGTGCGGCATAATAAGCACAAGGAGGCAACAAGACATTAGAAAAAGTACGAAATATCTATCTCTGGTCTTATACACCATGATATTCTCATAAATCACGCACGTGTTGGTTTCCGAAAGGAATTCTTTTAAGCCTTAACTTTATGTTGACCTTTAGATAAGAGAAACGCAGGATTCTTTTAAAAGAATCTAGTTTTATAAGTGATTTATTATCCACCCACTGGGCACATAGAGTAATCAACGATGATTTATCTTTATAATGCTTTATTTGATTTATTAAATAGAAAAGGGATAATAGAACACTTAAGAATGAAGTTACTATGAACTAAATTAAGACAAAACCTTGAAAATTAATTGCAATTGATAAAATATCATACATATATATAAATAGAGAGAGAGAGATGGGAGGGGGATAAAGACTGATAAAGAAGTCTCGTGATGGTTTCAAAATGGTTAAAAGTGCTTAATGACAAATTAACCAAGATAAATACTATTTTAAAAATAATAATGTTTTCAAATTATTACTTGAAGTTTTCACTATATTTTATATTTATTTTTTCTCTTTTTGTTAAAGCAACTCATGATGACTATACTGCCAATGTAGAAATTTTTTTAACTGAAATTCTTCCGCTATCTGTTACTGATATGAAATAGTTGTGATAATTGCATTAGAACAGCAGAAATGTTATCGAAATAGGTTGGAGGTTAAATGCTACGCTACGCAATTTTGTTGATATTGTTTGTTTGTTTTATTTTGTTTATCAGAAAAAGCAGAGTTCAAAATCTAATAGAAATATTTGTTGTTTTGCTTATAAGATATACATAAAGAAAAATAATTATAATAGTTTAAAACTTTGAACTCGAGATTTTGTCCAATTTTTATTTTTCAGATCACCTCGAGTGCGAAAAACAGATTTTTGGAATCATCTCTCTTTATTCTGTTTGTCTGTCTATAAAGATAATTGAAATGCCTTTTAATAAGACGAAAGAAATTTAATACGTCTTTACAACAAATTAGAAAAGTTATCTGAAATTAGGGGAAAAAAATCTTTCAAGTCTCTGAGTTCTTATGAGTACAAGAGTACACGATAACAACAGAATTAAGAGTTTAGTTTAGCTATATTAACGTCCCGTTGTAATGAAACACTATCTCTATTCTGGGATGGACCTCGTTATTTGGAACCATGATCAGACGACGAGGACGACACCTGAACTGACACCTTCCTCTCCACCCCACCCCATACCAGTGCAATTACGTTTGACTATGAAAGATTTAATGTGCAACTGACCCCCTTACACGACGTTTCTGGGGTAGAATCGGGTGTCGAACTTGAAACCCTATGGAGTACGAGCTGAGACCTTACCACCAGGTTATTGTGGCCCAACAAAGTTATTAACTAAATAGATAATATCTAATAAATATATTTAGGATCTAAAATGTATATTATTATCAATTTTGGAACTATATCTTTCAAGAGATTAACCTGCTGATTTGTATTTTTGAATGTATATAAACCAAATAATTTTTACCACTTAACAGTTTTATTTTCTTTACTGTCTAATAAGATGGCACCTTCTATTTTGGGAATATCTTCTTATTTTGATTCAAATGGAAATCCATCGATTACTTGACTTATCTACGTATTCGAAGTCATTTTACTATTGAATTATAATTTTTATGAATGGTTTGTTTTGCGGTTACAACTATCAAAATTCGATAAATTGACGCACGCACGGCATACGCGCAAAACAATTAAATGGTTAAAACTTAACAACTTAAGAAAATAAATTTTGATTCACAAGATTTAGCATCTCAAAGATAGATACTAATGGAATTTTGAGCCAAATCTGTCAAAAGGTTAACAAGTCTGTTGGTCTGTGTTTTCACATGCATATAAACGCGATTATTCAAAAACAAAATTACTTAAATAAATGAAATTTTAGTATTTGATCTTTCTACTATAATTACAGTTATGCGTAAAATTGTGTCTTCAGTCGGTCAGACAAAGTGGCCAAAATGCATATTCGATTTTTTTTCCCACTATATTACGAAACACAAAATACTTTGAAAATAGAATCTGAAGCATCTTATTATGACTTGATTTTGGTTAATCAAATAAAAGGATAGCGTTTAAACACAAATGTTTTATTTACATCCTATATACAATAAAAATCAATAACTCCTCATCAAGGTTTATATTCTGCGAAATATTTACATTTGAGATAACAGTTACATGACTAATACAAAGAACTAACAGGCTGTTAGCGTATCCGGCTACTGCGGGTATCTCAAAAGATCTACGGATATAACCGGTAGATCTTTAATCAAACTCGAAATCACGTGGTATCTCTTCAGCTGTCAAGCTCTTCAGCTCAGCTTTTCTTGTCTGGTCGTCGTCAGATCAGCTCGTCTCCTCGTCTAGTCCTTTCAAATCCTTCCATTTTAACCTCTGTCAAACTCCACCTCTCAGGTTCGCATTGTTGAGCTGGAGATGCTGATCATCCAATAATTCTTCAGAAATATTCCCAGTGTACATATATACATATAATTTCTACTCATACACTCCCTTAGCAGACCCTTCACAATAGGGAAATATTCCCATCTGAAGGTTTTAGTACTTCTTTCTTCAAAGGGCCGTAAAATGCATGTGTGGTTCATTACCGGAACTTATTCAAGTTCGGGTGGTCCGTACAGAAGACTAATTACATCTGGGTTTTTGACTTGGCTCCCTTTTTCAAATGGTCGTAAACCGCATGGGTGGTCTATTATCTCGACTCTATTCACGCCCAAATTGTGACACTAAAGTGGATAATCCACAAAGGCGATTACAAAAGAAAGAATTGTCCCACAGCTGACGAGATGTAATAATGTTCAAACATGTGTCTCTTAGAAAGTGAGGGAAGTTTTGCAAGTTCTTTACAATCTGTAGAATTTATTTCCTTGATCTAGATCCATGATTTTTATATTGAATAAAAAAAGATAACACCTTTATTAATGAGTATGCAAGGAAGATTCAGAGATACTTCTCTCACCGATTTTATGCTGAAATTAATGTCTCATTATAAACACCTGATTTAAGAAATCAGTGAGGATTTTAAAATGAAGATATCTTGATCGTCTATTTCCACATGCATCAAAATTCAATAACTCAAAAATGCAGTAACTTAGATAAATTGAACTTGTTACCCACGACGATTGATTGATCCATATTATTATTTGTCCTGATCTGACTCCATATAGGGGGTTTGAAAGCAATCCTCCACAGTTTTATATCAAAAATATAATTTTAATCCACAAATAACAACATCGTAAGCCTTGTCGTTGGGAGCTACCTTCAATGTATTCCCCCGCGTATTCTGTGAGGCGGGAATACTGAGTCATGCTATGCCACAAGGAAATTTTATGATTAATGGAAATGAAACACACTTTACACTGCTCTCTCCGAGAGAATTAGAACGATCGCTACATTACTAAAATTGTTGTTTTGCTGAATTTCGATTCCAAAAGATTGATAAAAGGCTAATTAGCACTTTTCATTTTATTATACCGGGAAATATTAATTAATCTTAATATTCGTGAAGTTCTGAATCGAATCCAAAATCCAGAATTTTACGGACAGATAGTAACCCTCTCCTATGGGAAGTATACGAAGAAATGTCTGGAAGACCACTCTCGCTGATAAGGTTCCTACAATAAAGTAAATAATAATAATAATAATAATGTTTCACGTTAGGTGCTTGGCCTTTCAAGAAATGATGTTCTGACATGATACATTGAAATATGCAAAGCAGATTTCATTTTAATCTTTATTTATTTAATTTTTTTTTTGTTTTTTAAGTTATTACATCTATTTACACTTAAAAACCATATGCAGTATAACTTTTAAAAGATTTATCTCAAAAATGTTAATATTTACAATCTTTACAGTGTTGTTTTTACTTATGATATTTTACAAGCCCATATTTATCTGTGAGCGTTTTAAGCCCAACAAACGTCTCTTGGGTTTTTTTCAATAGAGCCAACTAGGGCCAAGAGTATGTTTTCGTTACTCATACAGCACAATGGCACAATCCCTTTTACGGGGCGTGCTTCACTCCTACATGCCATTTATTCATCAACAGATCGTAATTTAGACCTGAATGAGAGAATGATTACCTCTGAACCAGTATCCCCGTGGTATTACTCCTGAAATGGGGGACTTGGTGACTACGACATATATATACGTGTGCCAATCACCACACACACGAATAGTCTTTGGCCAATGGTGTACTAACTCGTAACTCAAGGGATACGAACCCAACTTCCTACCAACCAATATTTGTGTTTCTCAAATATAGCAGTTTTGGAATATTTGACTCTTATTTACAGTTGGCTGAATAAGTTTCAATTGCTCTTTCAATTTTCATATTTTACTTCTTTTAATTTTCTTTATTTCCCTTTCTTTCCTTTTCTAGCATGAACAAATTGATCAAAAACAAGATACCAGAAAATGTATCCATGTTGTTTAATCAATTAAAAACATAAAAATGAAGAACATCTTATATCGTTTTATTATATACTTAATTCACAGTTCTATCATCATAATATTGATATATGTATATAATGTGTAATTTGAAGTACAGTTTTGACAATATTACTCAATGCAGAATTTCCAGTATCATTTTCAGAATTTTGTACAGCATTTTTATTTTAATGAAAAAGTATATATTATATATATTTTGGAATAGAATATGAAATTAAGCGAATTATTTTAATAATATTTTCGTGTGCTGATTTTAACATATCAAAGTTTTTAAAAAATTTCAGTGCTTATTTTAATATTTTTATTTAATGTACAGTATTATTTATACAGTATTTGGTATTTACAATAATATTTCTTGTATATTATACAATACTGAAATATTATAGGGGGTTCTAGGAGATAATTATATATTCAAGGTTCAAAGAGATAATTGTATATTTCAAAATTAGTTTCTTTATCGCTGTTATCTTATTTTGTGTTTGAATGGTTTATTTACATGGTGATCATAAATGTTTAGAGCAAAATTAACAAGAATTTATTCTCAAGTACTACATCATGCGCTATAAAATATGTTCCTGGTATGTATTAGTACTAAATTCCAATCTACAATGCAATACCCTCACAGTCAGAACATAACAGCATTATTGGTATATCGTTTATCTTGAACTATAGTCTGTGTATTTTCTTCAGGTGGTTCAAGGTCACATTTTCTACCTCGTTCAGTTTGTATGCATTGCAACGCTGAAGCAAACAGCAATACTATTCTTTTTTCTTACAGCTGTTATAGGAATACCTTAACTTTCTGCTTTATAACGCGTCAATTGCAGATACCGCTAGGCCCGAACTCGCAATCTGAGGTGTTGAAGCAGAGTAACATGACCATCGAGCAAAAGTGACACTTCAGCGTGAGGGTTGTTATCTGGCTTATAAAGATTTCACCCATAATACTTTGTTCTTCTTTATAGTATGTTCGGAATTGTGGGATTCATTTACGCTCGCATCGTGGATTTGAGTGACACTTGTTTGCCTTAGCGTTGCTAGGCAGACAGCCAGTAACGAGGTAGAAAATGTGATCTTGAATCGCCCACAGAAAATTCACAGACTATAATTGGTGTACTAAAGTCAAACTTTAAAAAAAGATTCGAATCCCTAATAGAATGATTTATATTCATACCCAGGAAATAAATAGAAAATATTCACACCGGTCTTATAGGGTTGTTGCAGGTATCTAGAATCTTTTGTTCGTACTACAATTAGTTTTCTTTCACTTGTTAAACAAAAAAATGGTTAAAGTGAATTATTAATGAGGATATAAATATATATTTATATGAGGATGCTTCTCGCATTTGCTTTAAAACCTTGCTGAATGTGATTGTTTTCCTTTTTTTTCTTTAAAACTTTGAACAATTACCATTCTGGAAAAGGGAGCTAAAGTTAATTTTAATTGAGTAGAAATTAGAATATATTATAAAGAAATGCCCCACAAAATAATCCAGAGACAGTATATACAACTATAAATTTCAACTTATGTTTTTTGAATAGGCATTAGGGGTTATGAATAATTTTAATAACTTTAAAATAAACTAATGTTACTTCATTGGAATTACATTAATGGACTGAAGTTCGAAGAATTATATGCTTGTATAAATCAACGCGACTATAACATAGAAAAGAGTAATTAAATTCACCTTGCCAACTTAGCGGCTGTGAAATCATGATGTATGTTTTACATTATGTTGTCAAATGGCAACATCGTAAAGATGTGTGTGATTATTATTTGTATGTAATTTTTGAAAATCGAACATTCTCTGATGATTATTTGGAAAACTATTTTCCTTGAGAATTAAAAACGAGTAAGTGCTTAATTTTTTTGGTTTTTATATGCCAGTGCTTATGCTTACATTTGTAATGGTAGTATCTTGAATAAAAGAGGTCATACTTGTAGTAAGCCTACTTCTCCGCAATTACATCATTCCTATTATCATACCTTATATTGCCGAAATTATGTGTCTGAAACAACTTGCAAAGCGTGTATCATATTTAAAGGAAATATATAAATATATGTGTACGTTTAATTTTTATTATATTTAGTAAATTCGTGACTATATTGGGATATTTCTTCCCTCCTTTTTTGTTTTGTTTTTTTCTTCACGGCGCGTTTTTCTTTTTGCAGCACCCATTTACATAGAATTTTATTTTTTAAATTATTCCTGTAAATCATGCTCCTAAACATTTGTTATATTTGATTCTGAAATGCAGTTATTTTTTTATTTGTTTTATATTATAAAACGCCTTGTATTGCAGATATTTTAAATATTGGATTTGCATTGTATGGTAAATTTACAATACGATAACTTACTTCATTTTTAATTACACAAAAATATTTATGGTGGAAAAGTTAACATTTTTATTCATTTTTAAATTCCACCATTAATTACTTTCTCTTCCCGGACCTTCTATCCTTGACCTATTTCTAGTTCCTGGTAATGAAATTCGGAATTTCGCATTTTTTTCCTTGACGATTCGTAAACCGTGGTTTTCTCCTTCACTTCATTCTTCTTTTAGTCGGAAATTATTTATTTTATTGTTAAATTGTTTTTAAAATTTACCAAGTATTTTAGTTAATTTTTTTAAAACAGTGCCGTATATTTTATCTTAAGTTCTCTTGCATAACTTGAGTGAAGGTACAGGTATCTTTTTTTGAAGGATGTTTGTTTATGGTAAGTAAGTACTTTGTATTATTAATGGCGAATTTCCAAATTCTCTTTTTTACTCAATCTTTGTCTGCTATAGAAATTCAGAAATATTTTATGTTTGATATATTTTTTGTACTGTTTCATATGATTCTAGGTTTCATATTTATATCTTTGTAATTATTCTTATAATTATTCATACAATAAATTTTTTAGACAATAAATATTGAATTAAAAATTGAAAAAAATGAGTACTATCACAAAGAAGGAAATGCATTATTTTTTCAAATGCATCTTTTATGTATATAGAAATTAAAATAAAATTGTGTTTTACATGATAGATTATTAAATTCTTTGTCCATATTTATTTCTACCTTAAAAATACAGAATGGATTTCTTTTATTGTATCTAAAAAACTGCCGTGTCATTTAATTTGATTAATATAGCTTCTTAGAAATAAACATTTGTGTATAACTTATATACTTTATAAACCTGTTATGCACTTTTAAATATAAAACTAGTCGCGATATTTTTTAAAAAAAATTATTCTATTTTAATATTTTAAAATGTTTTTTTGTTTATTTCTTGAATTTTATTTCTTCAACTGAACAGTATATTTTACATTAGTGTTGTAGTAACATTATGTAATTATCATTTTACTTGATAATTGAATTGATTGTTTTACTTGAAGGTTGAAATCTATTTTGATTTTTTTCAACTTGTATATTTTATGGATTTTTTTAAATGTTTTATCGATTATTTTAGAATGCTTAATCATAATTTTATACAAGATGATAAAAAATATTATACCAAAATAAAATACTAGTTATCCTCAGTATAATCTTTTTATTTAATTTTTTCATTTATTCATTCTTTATTTATTAAAAAAAATTATGCAATGTATGTAAAGATTTAATTGCCAAGAAACATATTCTGTTTGATATCTTTCATCCTTTATATTTTAATATACTAAATATGAATTCTGAAGGTTAATTGACATTTTCTTTTTATGTTTCATTTTTTAACTATGTAATAACTTGTTTGATTACAGAGCAGTTCATGTAATAATATGTATTTATTTGTATTATTTATGAAGATAGTTAGAATTAATTTCAGTTGAAGTGAAGATTAGTGTACCCTCAGTTTTGATGCCAGTATGGCAACCCACCCAAATGCTCTTCTAGCAACCCTATGCTATTATTTTTACTACTTATTACAATGGTTAAGGTTGTGCATAAATTACATCTATTTTATGAAAGATGTTAAATTAAAAAAACAATTAAGTAGTTTAATTATGTTCTTTATTATAATTGTTTTTTACAACTAATAAAACAACAGTTTTATTTTTAATGTGAATATGAACAGAAAGTATTTATTCTTTTGTAATTATTAGTTATCAGTATGTGCTTTTAAGAATCGGCTGCAGTAGAATTCTTTGCACTTCTCATAATTCTTTTGGTACCCTAGCAATTGGTTCCCTTGATAGTTTATGTTGGAAATCATGCAAGAATGGATGTTGGATAAAGGAGATGAAAGACAGTATTTCAAACCTGCTGATTGGATGGAGAGTGGAATATATTTATGTGTTATGGATTGATGAAGCCAGGAAAGGATGCTTGTTTGAAATTTTTGTATAGACAGTGTTTGATTGCTTCTTCCTTTGTTCTTTCTTTTCTTTTGATTATGCACTGTTACTGTTATCTACACAATCTTATGTTCAATGGGATAACAAAGCTTCAGAGTGTTTTCTTTTATGTTAAAAATTTCTGCCTGGTGCCTTCTATAGATGCCAAAGGCATCAAAGGCTTTAACTTTTGCTCTGCATGTAACAGGACAATGTGATCGGACTGGGAAAAAAATCAGTAAAAAATCATAATTATATTGCAGAAAGTGACAGTATAATTCTTCAGCAGAAGTGTTTGTTTACTTTGTCCACCATCTTTTTGACAACATGGCATTCTTGATGCAGCAGGGCACACCAATCTTCACTTTTACCTTAATCTCTTCTGTACTTTAGTTCTTAAAATAATTGTAAGTTTTATAAGTAAAATATCTTTTTTGTTAAAAGTTACTGTAATATGCCCAATCTTCATACTCTAAAAAAATGTCAGTTGCATATCAGAATAAAAACTGTGATAGCTAAAAAATGTTGTAGTGAGGTAGTCACAGTTAACAAAAAAAATTCCAAGTTTTGCTAGAATATTTAAATATATATTCTTTTAAATTTTGACCTATTGTTATTTCACAAAACCTTACTTTAAAAATTAATTATTGTACATTTATGAATTGTGATTATTCTGTTTTGAATTTCGGAATTTAGAAAATTAATGCAAAGAATCATTTTATTTTGCAATTTTTAGAGTGCTTTATATAATACCAATTGCAGTATCCAAGACAAATTCGGAAAATGCTGGAAAATGTATCGGGTTGGCCAGTTTAGAAATTGTTCTTCACTTTCATTTTTATGAATTTCTTTGTGACTTGGTTGTGCTAATCTTTGAGGCCAGAAAATAATAGGGAATTTTACTGAAGCTTATGATGCAGCTGTAATTACTAATAGGTATTATGTAGAATTTTTAAAGTATTCTGCTTCCTACGAAGTGTCACTTTGGCATTTAGGAAAGTAAATTTTTCTTTGAATGCAGACTTTCAATGAATAAAAAAGCTTAAAATCGGCTTTCGCCTTCTTTTAATCATCATAGGAAACCAATTATATATTCATGTTTAAAAATTGTTGTAACCAGTAATTTGTAGCCGCTACTTTTCACCCGAATGCTACTCTGAGAAGTAATGTGCTTTATTTATAAAAGGTTTCCAGCTTTTTTTTTTCTGAAAATATTATGTCGCTTTTTTAATATGCAATTATTAGTATTAGTCAGCTTCTGCTTTTTAAGTTTAGAATGAATGCAGATAAATTGTAATAAAATTGCAGATTGACAATTTGATTAAACATAACGTGCATGGAATCAAGTTTCCTCATTCTATATCATAAAATTGTTTTAAACATTTTTTTTAAAGCTAAACTTAAAATTGTAGAACTAATTAATATCATTTTTGGTTATATCTTGTTTAAGCTCTCCAGACTGAAAGGTATGGTACAATAGTGAAAATATCTTATGAAGTATTTAATGCAATGCTAGAAAATTTATTTGAAGGTTTAGAATCCCAGTTTTTTATTGGTACATTTATGCTGGCTTATAAACAAAGATTTAAAAAAAAAAAACTGAAGTTTTCTCTAAGTAGAAGGTTTAAATTAGATCTGCTCAAAAGTTCACAAAATGTTTAGTTATACAATCAAGGAATGTTCAAATCTTGGTTACCTTTAAATTTGTATCTTATGTTGGAATAAAAGTACACCATTATTTATTATACTAATTTTTAAGTTACACTATTAATTATATCTAATTTTGAGTAATTGATTCTGGATCTATTTATTGTGGTTGAAGGTTTATTAATCTTGAATTGTTGCTGAGCTATATTTAGAAATTTGAATGCAGTTCGCAAGAAAATGTTATCAGGTGGACCTTAAGGCTCCTGTGCAATAACTTATCAATGCATGTGAATAAATGTTTATGGAATTTAGATAATTTCTTCAGTTTTTTGGTATGTCCTTTTTTAAAAATTAAGTAAGTTATGTTACATTTACAGATTCTGGTATCATTTCTATAAAAATTCAATTACAGTAAATTTGCAGTATTTTTGCATTAATCACATGCTAGCACTCTTAAATACTGCAAAATATTTTATGGAATATATTCATATTTCAAAACTTAATGATGAATCATCTAAAGGATAGCTTAACTGTCCTTCCATTCATTGCTATTTAACAATTTTGTATTATACTAGGCAATAAAAGATATGCCTAGTTTAACTGCTTTTTTATTACTTTTTGCTTGCTATTTGTTTATAGTTTTATACTTGTTCTGTTTACTGCATAAAGGATCTATTTTAAAAGTCAAATTGTATAATGCCATTAAATTAGTCAAGCATTCTTGATTTTAATTATACTTAATCTTTTTTTGTATTAAAACATTACTTCATGTAATACTTTACTTTCTCTTGTAGCATGCAGAGAAAGTAAACAGTTTTTAAAAATATAATAAAGTATTGCAATTAAATGCTTGGAAAAACAAGGAAAAAAGTTTGAATTTTACTGCAGTATTTAAATCTTACAAAAATTTTACAAAAAAAAAAGGTGATTTAAAAATTGTTGAAAAATTCAGAGAAAAATAGTATAACCATTAAGTTGATATTATTAAAAAGTGGTTTGTATTAATTGAACCTCAATAATTTATATTAGGTACCCATACCCCTTTTAAAAATAACATATTTATTGCAAACAACAATTAATTGCCAAAGATCTAATGTTAATCTATTTATTATGTTTGCCAATGATATGTGAAGTCTAAAATTTATGAATGGCATACGATCAAAACTTTGGCATTGATATTCAAAGGCAATTTTTAGAATAAGGTAAAAATAAGTTAAATGGAATTATATATATATATATATATATATATATATATATATATATATATATAATTGAGATGAAATACCAACATTTTATTTTTTCACTTAGAGAATTTTAGTTCATATAGTCTGGCCTGTGTCGACGTAAAACAGACACAAACATATTCTTTTATATTAATAAAGAAGACATCCATATATTAATAAAGTAGTTATATATGCTGTTTTATTAATAAAGGAGGATATGCATAAATCTGTTCATTAGATGCAACTGATATCACTGTATGAAATAGCTCCAGCATTATATGTTATTTCTGCATTTATACTTCCATGTTGTTTACAATACTTCTTATGGGTTCTGTTGGATTAAATTACAGTGTTAATTAATATAGTGAAACTTGAACAATCATTGTTCTCTGAAGATGTCCAGGAGAAAGATCCTTAGAATTATCTTTGGTCCATATTAGAGAGGATGTTGGCTAACTATATTCAACTTTGAATTATATATAAACTATATGGGCAACCACATATAATGCTGGTTATCCAGAGCTGTAGGTTAAGATGGCTTGGTCATATCTGTAGAAACCTTAAAACCAGCATCCTTAAAATATCCACTTTTAAAAATCCTTTGGGATTCCATGTCAGAAGACCTTCAACAATTTGGCTAGCTGATGTGGAAAGAGACCTGAGTGTTCTGAGGATAAAGAACTGGAAGTTTAGTTGTGGAGGGTAGAAAGCCCTGAAAAGCGTGCATGGTTGAGGCAGCCAAGGCCTGTTGTGCTCATGAAGTTATGCAATATCCTGCAATTTACACTTAGTCCGGTTTTATACTAATGTACCTTTGTTTCCTTAAAATTCATAATATTATATATTAATTTAAAGTATATTAGTATTTAAATAGTAATGGTCTAATTTTACAATTAGTAATAGAGTAAATTATTTTAGAGTCGATATCATTTTTGCTAACTCAACTTTTCCTTTTTCTGTCATGTTTTTTCTTTTATAATTTGAATGTTTCTAAAATATTTAATATAACCTAAAATTACTTTTCTGTAAAATTATAAAGTATATATCAATTTCAGAATGCGTCATTTATTTAATTTGCTGCATCGTATTTAAGAGTTTTTGAAAGCAAAATATCAACACAAAATATTTTCTATTTCAGTCATGATATCCGAGGACGGTTGGGGGTTGAAGACTAGGGCTAATTACGCTTCACTTGGTATTTGATTCTTTGGTGTTTTCCCGATAATCTAACCGAACTTGAACATGGCTATGAGAGAACTTATCGAGTCTGATTGTGGGTTGACCAATCCACTCATGAAGGTTGCCAGCCACTTTACCCAAGATAAGGGTCAGCAGGTTAGTAAATTATCTTTTATTCCATATCTAATTTTCTCTAGATGCAAATGCAAATATAATAAAAATTATTCATAAATTATACTTGCCCTCATAGAGGTTTGATTAAACTTGCATGTATTAAAATATCAGTATTTTTAAAAGATGCCTGCTATGTTATATTTGTATGAAATAACTCCAGCAATATATATTATTTCTGCATTTATACTTCCATATTGCTTACAATACTTCTTATGAATTCCGTTGGATTAAATTACTGTGTTAATCAAGATTGTGAAACGGGCAATCATTGTTCTCTGAACATGTCTGGGAGAATGATCCTTAGAATTATCTTTGGTCCAGTGCTAGAGAGAGGATCTTGGCTAACTATATTCAACTTTGAATTATATAAACTATCTAGGCATAAACTATTCCAGATATAACACCGGTTATCCAGAGCTGTAGGTTAAGATGGCTCAGCCATATCTGGAGAAACCTTAAAAGCAGCATCCTCAAAATATCCACTTTTAAAAATCCTTTGGGATTCCAAGCCAGAGGAAGACCTCCAACAATTTGGCTAGCTGATGTGGAAAGATCAGAAATATGCAAAGACTATTACCTGAAAAGAAAAAGGAAAATTAAAAATATTACCACTTAAAAAAATTTCATCGAAGTAAGATTTCTATAATTGTGTGCTTACCTTTACTTTTCATTATTATCACTCCTCCCCCTTCTTTACAAACATTTTTGGCTGTAAAGTGTGCCAAAAAAGTCAGGAAAACTGTATAATTATAATCAAAATAAAAATAAAAAGTTTTGAAAATTATACACTTGAAAAAGGTATTATAAAATGATCCATGAAATAATTTCAATTTAAAAAAAGCTTCAGTAATAAATCATTGTAACCTTTAATTACATATTTGTATATAGTATTCTATTATAATATAACAATCAAATTCAAGATATAATGTTCCAGATATTATAGTTCTGTTCCTTTCAACTTAGAGTGCAATCCAAATTTTTTGCTTGTAAAATGACTACATACAGAACAAACACTTTCTACTGCTGATATATATTAAATGAAAATGAACTATCAGGTGTATCAAATATATTTTTGGTGCCAATGATGCACATAAAATTCCAAAAATCACCAAATGAGGTTGCTAATAAGCTTTTTAATTGTCCAAAATATTTGATAATTGGGAATTTTTATTTTAAAAAAGATGTTTATTTTATTAAGGTGAAATAGCTAGATTTGTGTATTTTTGTATTCAAAATTTTTTTAAGTGAGAATATTTTTAGTTTTCCTTTTTTTCCCCCTTCAAGTAATAGTCTTTGCATATTTTATTATGAATATAATCATTTTAATATCCATTTAAGGATATAATATACTTTTTCAGTTTGTAAATATAAATTTGCTTCTACATTATAATTATTTATTTTGACTAGAATGTATATTGTCTATTTTCTTGAAAAGGGGTTATTTTAAGTTTAAGCATATGTTTGATTTATAGCATATGAATTATGTTTAATTTCAAAGCTGGACAACAATTTATTTTTTAGGTATTTTTAAATTTTTCTATTAAAATGCTATTTTACTAATAGTTTGTACTTTGGTTTTGAATAAATATCTAAGTTAATATTTTGAATTATAGGCTGTCCAACCTTCACGGGGTTCTGCTTCTGATCAAGTAAGTTCTGTTTGTTTTTTTAGGATAAATTATATTTTTATAATAACTAAAATTTATTTTTCATCACGTATAACAATTATATGTTGATGTTGATAAAAATCTAAAGGTTTAAAATGCTGTATGTGACACTGGTATGTGACATTGTGAGTGAACATCGAAAAAAGGACTTTTTTATTCTTCAGTTCTGTTATTAGTGTATTGTTATATATAGAATACTATTGAATTTCTGGATATTCACAAGATCAGAAGAAAGTTTGAAGAGGATCAACTGTGCAAAGTTGTAAACTGTTTGACTGTTTTTTATTTGAATTTATTTAAAAATCTTGGACTATATATGTGTATTTATGTTGTAATTTCATTTTAAATATTTTATATTGTATATAAAAATGTCTTATATTACATGTGATTACTGTTCTTTCATGTACTAAGTTTTGCTTCAAATAAAACGAAAGAATTAAAATAACCAAAAGTAAAAAATAGTTTAAGTTAAGATTTAATTTTTGATAAAATGAAAACTCTTTCATTTTAATGTTTGCATTTTTTATGTGTTTCAAATATAATTTATGTAGATAGATTATTGTCAGATTTCTGACTTTTTAAAAAAATTTTTTAACTAGTTGGTGCAGGAATTTCTTTTTGATGCAAATCAGGTAGAAAGACGTGCTCCTGAAACCTTTAACATGGAAAGTCTATTGCACCAAATGTCTGAAATTGATGCACTTTATTATCAGTCACCAGAAGGTATTTATTATATTATGATTTTTGGAGTATTTATTTAAATAATGAGTCTTTCAAAATTTTTACTTTTGATTTTTTTCCCCCTCTCTTTAGTCCGCTCTGATAACCCTTCAGAAAATAATGCTGTCTGGCCACAGAATTACACGGAATCATCCTATGATCTTGCTTATGAGAATAACAGATTAAATAGTTTAGATTCTTTGGATAATTCTTGGGCAGAGGAATATCTGATAACTTCCGAGCAAGACATTCAGTAAGCTTTATTTTGTTGATCTTCATATATATAAATTTTAGTTAAGTGATAAAAATATACTGTTATATCTTTAAATATTTGATGCAGATGCAATTTCATGTAAAGATTCTATTGACAAATATAATTTAATAAAGGATTCCATAGTTAGGAACCATAGAAGATAATTCTGCCTGTAAAATTTGAAATCTGAATAATTATATATAATAAATGAGATCATTCATTTGGGTTGGTTCTTTAATTTTTCCTGATTTCTTAATATTTTAATTGTATAATTTTTTTTTCTGTAATTTTTGATACTGTCTATAATAAAATTGCATCTCTGATCTCTTTCATTATGTGATGATTTTATTATATTTACTGATAACTTTTCTTGTAAGACATTTGTCTTTTCAACATTTAAGAATATTAGAATTATACAGTCTAAATTTCTCCAAAAACTGAAATCAATTTACTGATTGTTATATTACCAAAACCAACTCTTACCATTTTGAAACTGATGTTGAATCTAGTTTAGAATGTGTAGCAATGAGTGGTCAAATATTCAAAATAACTTCTGCAAATAGTTATGCTATTTTTAAAGTATACTTAAACTCTTTTGTAAAAAGTGTCATTATTCTCGTATTTTCTTTTATATGAAAAAAAAAACTATATGTTTTTAATATAATAATATAGTGTAATTATAACATTTTCTGAAATTATATAAAATTATACATATATTTTAAATTTGTATTTATTACTTTGCCTTATATATTTGCATTGTTTTAAGGAATTACTCTTTTCCCCTAGAAATCAACGTTCTACTGGCAATGAGTGGGCTAAAAACTTTAAAGCCCAAAATTGTAAGGAAGCTTCAGATATAGCCACTTCACTGACTGAAGAAAATGTCACTGATCCTAAGTTATCAGAATCTAAAGTATGTTTACATTTATATACTTCACCCAGTAACAAACAAACTTCACTACTTTAAAATGTTATTGAATTGTTTCTTTACCCCTTCCTGATTGTTTACAAAGTATTGCAACAAATCTATGTATATATAATAAAACCTTTTCATGAAATAAATATGATATATCAAAAAGCAAATGACCATAATTTCAAACATCCAAAATATTCAATTGTCTTTAAAGAGTCCGTTTTAACTAAGTCTGTGAGAAAATAATGTAATTTGTAAAAATTGAATAAAATGACATTTTGTGATATAGTGCTCAAAAACTGAATATCATTGGTTCTTTAGAAAATCAATATTTGACCCATTATAATCAAGTATTTACAATTCTATACTAATGGCATTCCATTCTCATATAGTACTTTTAAATTGTATTTTCTGTGACACTTTTAAATTCTGTATTCCGTTTCAAAAAGTTAATATTGGTGTCAACTAAGAGATTGGGCAGCCGTCCTTCCTTGTTCTTTTAAACTATTTCAAATGAACCAAGAGAAAATTAATTATTAAGTTTTTAGTACTTGTTTATTTTTATACTTCCAATTGTTGAAAAAAAATGCAAGCTATTACCAACTTTGTCATTGGCAACTTGTAATCTGAAAATTGCCATGTATACCTTAGAATGCCTCCAGTTGTATGAAATCTTGGAATTATTTTTACATAATTGAGCTTAGGAATCTTGGCATTTTGGCTTGACCTGAAAAATCATCAAGACATATCTTGGTGTAATCCAAAAATCAAGTGAATTCATATCAATAGTATTCATAGTATCATCTGAAAATAGCCATCTCCATTAGCTCAATATATTTGGCTTAATTTATGCATAAGGGGGCCATAAAAATAACCTAAACTCAAGAACCATAAAAAATGTATTTTACTGAATTTTCTTATTTTTCCCTTATCAAATTTCTATATAAAATGTTCTGCATTAGCTTAATCAGTTTACATATAATGTCATTTATAGTTCAATATAATATCTTAAAAATTGGTAGTTTACATTTTTGTAAATCGAAAATTTCCTTTTGCAGTAATTAATAGATGTAATCACATGTTTTAAAATGTTTATCTTTTTTTTAAAAAAAAAATTGTATCATTTTTCTTTTTGTCTTTTCTTTAGTTCATGAAATTTATTCAGAAAGATAATAATGAGAAGGAAATTCAAATTGAAGAAATTCCAGTTGAGACTGTGAAGCCAGTTCCAGATATTTGGAGTGCTGACTTTGCATCTGCATGGGCACATGTAAGATTTCATTCCAAAATGACATGTTTACAATTTTTGCAACTCTTTCATTACAAATCTTAATTTAATGCAATAGTAACAGAAGATTTCATTCATATACTACAAATAAAACAAATTTTTATTCTGAAATTTCTGTATTTGTATTCCATGAGACTAAATAACATCCTCAAGTATTTTTTCTCTTTCAATTTATATTGGTTTTAAATTTTCTTTCTCTCTATTAATTTTACAGTTGCTTTGTAAACCTATTGATGCTTGACTAGTCTGATATTGAAACAAATATTTGATGCTGTTGGTTTTTTTTTTTAGCAGTATCTTGTATTTTAAAAATGTTTCATAATATTGTTTTCAATGCTTTGCTACTAATAAAGGGAGGGCATAAGGGAAATTGAATTCAGGGTGAGATTTAGTATGATACAGGTATACTTTAAATTGTTTATTCATGAAAATATTAACCCTTTGTGATATCACAGTGGGACCACCACTTTCTAAAAATATTTCTAAATGCTTGCCATTTTCTGATCAAAACCAAAGGTTCTAAAACAGTAATAATTTTAATAATTGCCTGTAGGTATCAGCAGGCTAATTAATTACCTTCTTACATACAAAAAAAGGTATTTTTAATGCCTTTTCTTAAGAACAATGCATTTTACAATGTTTATTCTATGCATTTTCCCCCCAATAATCAAAAATAAAACTAAATGCATTTATAAATTCATTTGTAAATTTTTTTGTATGAAAGCTGTCTACAACATACAAATGTTTTTCAAATCAAATTACAAAAGAAAAAATTTTTATACTTTGACACCTTTTTTGGTGGTTTCAGAGATGTACTTGCATACGCATAACTGACATGAGATTCTCGACAACTTGATAATAGTTCATGAAACAGATCTGTTTTCCTGCCCTTGACTTTCTTAGTCAAGTAGCTGATAATTTATGGAGTTTTTGCTTTGAGTTTTGTGGACAAGAAATTTATTTATATCTGAGTAAGGCTCTTAGGAATTGGCTGATTAAAACTTTCAATTTTCAGTTGTGTTTTTATATTAGTAAGCCAACCATATTATGGGAATTTAAATATTTCTTCTGATATAGTGTAATTTTTTCCTTCATTTTGTCAGATGCTATAAGTAGTTATAATTGATAACATTATATATTCTGGCATTTTTAAAAATAAGTAATTAATAATTATGTTACAAAATGAATTAAAATGTATTAATTAATCATAAGAAGAATATGTTATGGTTGTGCGATAGTACTTCAGTGATACCACTACCACACTCATGCTGAAATCCCTATAAATTTTTTAAAGATATTTTTTCTCAGACTCTGACTATTAAATTAATTACATAATTTTTAAAAATTTAGAAAATTTGTTTGCACACTTCAAGTGGTTAAAGAGCAATAGTAGGCCAATTCCAAGAAAATTGCCTCCAAATTTTTTACATATCTTATATAGAACTAACATTGCCTCTGATTAACATCCCAATGGCATATTTGTCAATACAGTCACTTCTTAAGTGGGAAGTTCTTGAGGTGTCTTCTCATCTCATCCCTTCCCCTTGCAAAGCTAATTCCAGATTTTCTATAAATTACTAAACATTTCCAAGTTTTGACATTTTTTTGTGACTTGAAACACACTCTCCTAACTCAAGAGATATTGTTTCAGGAACATAAAGAAATTTTACAATGTCACTCTTGCATGGATGTACAAAATGCTATAAAATTGTTTGAAGAGATTCAAAAAATCAAAAACAAAATTGGGAAAAATTTCTATAACAAATTTAATCATCATATATTAAAAGCTTAATTATTATGAGTTTTTATCAATCTTCAGGCACAAATGAATTTCTAAAAAAATGGTTGTCTTATAGTTTAGTGTTGGGTGAAATCATTTTTTCTTATGAATTTTTCTTAGTAATGTGTAATCCTGAAATACCATTAAAATGTTTCTATTCATGTTTATTTGAATTGTGAAGGTTTTCTAAAGAAAAGGGAGATAATTATTTTTTTTAAAAAAAGCTTACTGGTCAAACATGCTATTAAGCCCCATAAATCTGTAGAGAGCATATAATAGATTCAGAAAGGAATAAATTTAAAAATTTACATTCATTCTTTCCAGGACTTTTTTTAAAAAAATATTTTTGAATATGATTTTAGTTTAGTAATTTTTTTATCTATGTTGTTGTGATGTTTATCAATATTTTGTTGCCTATTGTTTTTACATGAAGTTGTGTTCAGTTATTTTTTAAAAACAATTATAGTGAATGTTCTTGTTTTATTGAAGCAGATTAAAAAAGAAAAAAAATGTATATAATTTAATCTGGAGTACATCAAAGTAGGCTTAACAAAAAACCAGGCATGTTTAAATTCCTTAAAGAATAATTTTTTAAAATTATTTACAATAGTTCAATCTAATTAAAAACTTCTTATTTATTACATTTTAATCTACTTTAATTAGCAGTAAAGTATTAAATACTTCATTTGGTTGTACCAAATTTAATCTTATCATAAAAAATTAACAGCCAGCAGAAGATTATGATTATTCTTGGAATGCTGCATCTGAAAATAGGGAATTTAAGACTTTCATCCAGACAGAAGATGAAAAAGAGGAAGAGCAAAAATGTGATGCAGATTTTTGGGACAATCTGCAAAGGGAATGGGAAAAGATGGCCAAGTAAGTTGATAGTGATGCTTGATAATAATGTAAATTGATAATTATGTTTGAAATTTATAAAATGATTTTTTTTTTTTTTCTGAAATCAAACTTAAATGAATTTGTAATTTTAAATTTGCAAATTTGCTCAATGATATTACAAACTATTTGTTATTTCTTAAACTTTTAGAACTTTTATTTTTTGTTTGCGCATTTTTTTATATACTGTATGATTAATATAAGATAAGTATTTAATTTATGTGAAGAATTTCATATTTGAGTATATATTTAACCTATTACAAGATAATCATTAACTATTTGCTGAAAAAGTATGTATCTGTTTTCAAATAGATTATTATTGATTCCATGTGTATGCAACTAAATTAGCAGGCATGATTAACTTACAATTTCTTGCATTATTTGGCATTTATAAATTAATGTCTACATTTTTAATTAATTGCAGAATATTTCAGCTAAAGTTAATTAGTTTTTCATTAATTATAATCGTCTTTGTTATGCAGTTTTATTTAGTTACTTAAAATATACCCTTAAAAATAATTGAAAAAAATTCTTTCTAAAATGAAATTTAAGTTTCTTGAAGTAATTATTCTTTAATGTTATTTTGTTAAAAAAATATATAAAAATTTAGAACATAAAATATGTTATTAAATCTAATCTAGTAAATTAATATTTTTATTTTCAGTTACAAAATTAGTACAAATTTATTCTTTTTCTGTTTCAGAGATCAAACTACTGACCATCCTTGGTTGAATGATTATGAAAATTGTGACCCATATAAGGTTCATAAATTTGAATTTATATTTTATTTATTATATTTAGATTTTAATCTGAAACTTATGACATTCTCTTTTGGAGCTTATAGTTTTCTTCATTTTTAGTGAAATGTACTTTCGTATTTTTTAGGAATATTCATATGCTAAAGAAAATCCTTTTATTGATCACAGTAATCCTTTTGAAGAAGGTCTAAAAATGCTAAAAAATGGCGATTTACCTAGTGCTGTATTGCTATTTGAAGCTGCTGTACAAAAAAATCCTGATCATGTTGAGGTATGATTAATTTTCCTTATTGTTAACTATTGTATCATTTTCTTTTGTTGTTAAGTAATATGCTAATGTAATCTTTTTGTAATGATGTTACATATATCTAAATATTTCAATTCTAGGCCTGGCAATATTTAGGCACAAGTCAGGCACAAAATGAACAGGATCGAGCAGCAATTGCTGCTACAAAAAAGTAAGGAATTTTTCTTTTCATTAGTGTTATTTATTAAAGTATATTTATTGTAAAATAATGCATGAAAGGTTTTTGATATATTTTTAATTGTTGCATTTGAAGAATGATGAACATTTTTGATAACAAATTGTTAAACAGTGAAAACTGTATGAAGTATTTTTGAGAAGGTAATATTACATCCTTAATATAATAATTATAACCTTTAATATTCAGCTTTAAAGATGTTCTAGAACAGTTATTTAAAATAAGGCTCCTTAAATTTTTAATAACATTTTATGTGGAAAATCATATTGCCTTTAAAAAAAATGAAAGATTTTTAAAATTGATTTGAAAAAAAAAAAAAAAAAACAATTTAAAACTGAAGCTAAATTTTTTTGTATTGTGAACTTTTGAAGGAAAAAGATTTTATAAAATTTGCTCTCTACTTTATAAAGAAGTAAGAGTTATGATTTAAGAAGCCTCAATTTAAATAATAGAAATGCATATATATTTTAATCAAATATTCTTCTAAATCAAACTGATCTAATCATAAATACAGTTTTTATTGTATTTTTATTAAATTCCTATGCTATTTTTTCAGCTGTGTATTGGAATCTTCAACCTGATGTAATAGCCATTTACATCTTGATGAAGTTTCTATTCTTCATTTGGTGGATATTACATTTTAGATTAAATATTTATTTAAACATGTCATATAATTATTGTGCACAAAATGTAATAGTTTCTTACAAGCATAAGTGACATTATATGGTTTAATACTATTTAATTAAAAATGTTGCATGGAAATTTTATGATATTGATATATTTATATTTTATTTCTAAAGTATTTTATCATGTTTGTTACCCTTTTATCAAAATTAATCATGTTTTTTTTCTGTATCATATGGAAAGTTAAATCATAAATCAAGCAGTTGTTTGCTGCACTCTTCTATTCTTGTCTGATATTAATTGTGGTTCATTACATAAAGAAAAATTTTACTTCCGATTTTTTTTAATAATTATTACTCTTTGTCTTCTCATTAATACTGTGTACAAAGTATCAGAGAGAGAAAAAGATGCAGCAATTTCATTATTAAAAAAAAATTACTAAAGTAGTTTCATCTTAGGGCATTTATAGCACATGGAGTAATCTGAAATATAAACCTAAATTTTCAGAAGTCTTGATCTGAATGTTAGGTTTAAGCTGTCCTTCCTTATCAATATTGTTTTCATAAAGCTATTCTCTCGTAATTTTTAACTAGTATGATAGCTTTTCAAATGATTCTTTGCATCGTATAAGCACTGATCTATTTAATTAAAATCATTCACTGAATCTATAATAAAAAATATATACTATGACAAATTAAAAATTTGTAAGATTCTTCTATAAAAACCTACGATAGGTTTTTGTATCCTAAAAAGCATTTTTTGCTTTAAAAATTGATTCCCAAAATTTTGTCTTAATTGTCCATAGTTACTACCTTCCTAAATGTTGTTTTCTACTAAGGTCCCCTATCTCTATTTATTAAATCAAATAAGTATTATAAAGACAATGCATAATTGAGTCCATTTGCCCAGTAGATGGATAATAAATCACTTATATAAAATGGATTCTTTTAAAATAAACCTATTTCTCTTGTCAATCTCAAATGTGTCAGAAATCTACATGGGTGTGATTTATTATAATATCACAGTATATAAGATTTGAGGTACATGTTTCGTTCCTTTTAACTCTTTTTATACGTCATAATCTTTTCTTGCTGTTGTGCTAAGCAGCATGCTTCTCGAGATGGAATAAAACTAAAATTGAAAAGTTAATATGTGTTTTCTCCATGATTATTGGCTATGACTCACTTCTGTTCCAATTTAAAAATTAATATGGATTATATTACACAGACACACATATTAGAATGTAATAGTCTCTGTAGTAAAATATTTGTATTAACATTGAAATTGTAATAAAATTGTTGATGGGCAATGAAAATTCAAAGTTACAAAAGGATTATAGAAGTCTTGGAAAACCTTTGCTATAATGTAAACCCATGCAATTGATAACTTCTTTTTGTGAGCATATGTGTACATGTGTTCATTGATTTTATTTTACTTCTAAATATGAGAAGGCTTTCTTTGCTCTTGTAGTCTTCTTTGTAATATTCACTATTTTTTGTAATAAAAACTTTTTTTTAAAAAAGAAAAAACTGTGAATTTTTTAAATATGAGATTAGCCTTATATACTATTTCAAATACCTAGTTTTTATAATAAATTGAATGTATTGTCCATTGTTTTTTAATTGAATAGGTTATGAATGAACTGAAAGTCAAACATGAAAAAAAAAAAAGTACTGTTATAAAAGAGGAAAATTGTATAGAAAATGAATAAAATTCTTTTCTTAGATGTTTGGAACTGGATCCTTCAAATTTGACTGCTCTGATGTCTTTGGCTGTTAGTTACACCAATGAATCCATGCCTATGCAAGCTTGTGATACTTTGGTGAAATGGCTTCATCATAATCCAAAATATACTCATATAGTGAAGCCAGGAATGATTCAAGAAAATATAAGTACATCGTCTGTACTTCCAGGGTAAGTGAGATCTTGAAATATTTGAAATCACCCTTGCCTCTCAAGACTTTTTCTTAAACAAAAGTGCTGCAAAGTTTGAAGAGAATTTTTTTGAAGTTGACATTATGTTTTAACCATGTGTTTGTAAAAATAGAATTTTATTTTATTCTAAATCAATATTAGTGTGTTGTATTATTTATGTTTAACAAGAAATTAAAAATATTTAATGGCTTTAGCGGTGATAGTAAAACTCAATAACAACAAAAAGTTATTGCCTTTTGTGCAATTAAAAAATTGAAAAGTTTTATCCATACCCACTATGTGTGCATTTTTCCTGTGACTTCAAACCTACAATGTGTAGCTTCCTTTTACTGTCTTTAAATTTAAATGAATCTTCTTGTAATCATTGGCATGCAATTCTCAATCTACTTTTTTTAATAATACTTTTTTCTTTATTATATTAAATGATTACTTATCTGTAATTAGCACTCGCTAATTGTCACTTTAATGAGTTTCTTTATGATATTTTATTCCCTTAATGTTCTTTATCCCCAGTGTGGGGGAAAAAATCTACTTTCTATGTAAATTCGTTTTTTGATGAAACATTAAGTACAAGTATTTAGTAAATGTTTTGTTTTAAGTTAAAAGTATTTGTAATATTAAAGCTTATCGTTGAATGCTTGTGTTCATAATAGCCTTATCTTTAAATAAAATGTAATTCTTAACTATTTGGATTTATTTTAATCATATTACTCGAGATGTTTTAAAAAGATTTTAAGGGGGAAAAATCAGTATATTTTTTTAATGGGAAATATTTCAAATACTTTTGTTAATTCAATTCTAAAAAATCAAAAACTTAAAAAAATTAATTTTGAATATTTTAAAATTAAAATCAAAGCTCAGTAGAATTGAAAAAATATTATCGAATATTTTCCAGGACAAATGAACTCATTATAACTTGAATATATATGTTTTGCTCAAATATGAATTGGCAGTTTTCAAGATTTGCAATTCTTATTTATAACAAAATAAGATTTTGGTTACAATATTTTATTTTTTTTGGTTTGCAGTCTGAAATTAAAAGATACTCAAGCTATTTATATTGAAGCTGCTAGAATAAGTCCTAATGATCCAGATCCTGATGTACAAAATGGCTTGGGAGTGCTTTTTAATCTCTCAGGAGAATATGACTTAGCTATAGATTGTTTTAAAGCAGCACTCGAAGTTAAACCTGATGTAAGTATTGCTTACAATATTTATGGTAAATGGTATTATTATTTTAGATTCTGTATGTGTTTCTCATTACCATAATTATTGTTTTAAAAATAGTAAATTGCCAATCAAATTATTTAAATTTATTTGTTGATAGCTCAAATATTTTAAATTCATTCCAAGCACCGAACATAGACGTATAAGAATAATATGCAATAAGTATACTGCTGGATCTATAAAACAAAATTTAACATGATTAAATAATTTTTGTTGAATTTTTTTATTTATAAAAAATGATTTTTATATCCTGTTCAACTTATCTTTTTGCAGGATAGTTTACTTTGGAATAGATTAGGTGCAACTTTGGCTAATAGCAATAGATCAGGTGAAGCATTTGAAGCCTATTATCGTGCTCTCGAATTATACCCAGGACTCATTCGTTCTCGTTTTAATTTGGGTGTAAGCTGTATTAACCTCAATGCAGTGAAGTAAGTTTTTTTTTTTTTAAAGCCTTTATTTCTGACTTATTTTCATTTAAATCTTTAAAATTACTTATTAATAATTGTTTATTTTTGTAAATTCACTGAATATTAGCTTCCAAATTTTTTTTTTATCTAAAATACTATATTTATATAATAAAAATTTACTACTTGGAATGAATCATACAACTTAATTTGAATCATCATAATATTAACACAGCTATCAACAAAAATCTTACACAAAATAATAATCGACTTTGTACTTTTGAACAAGCATCAAATTTTTCACATTCTAGATTAAATGTATTGTAAAATAACTTTGATTGGATAAGAAATTCTGTTTCTGTGCTTTTAAGTTTACTTGTAATATTATGTTGCTGAGATGTGAAATTTATTCTGTTCTGTATACATGATAAACTTGCTGTTTATGGATTTTTACCTTAATTTATAAGTGAATAAATGAATTAATTTAAAGCTAGTTTTCCAAATGGAATGGATGCCTTGTTATAACAGTGCAACCTAAAATTTTCTTTAAAAAGTTTCTTCCAATTTTTATGATGAACTTATTTTATATAGTTAGAACTTTGTCATTTGCTGTTTTTTTATTTCATTTTTATATACCATTAATTTGTAGTTATGATCTTCAGAAATATAAAAAAAAAAAAACTAATTAGGATATTTGTAAATTGAAAAAAAAAAATTTAAAATATTAAACTTTTAAACAGTAAATTCTTTTGGCAAAAACAATTTAAATTCTACCTTAATTTGATTAAATTCATAAATTTATTTGGCAATTCAAATAAATTCATGCTTACATTCTATATAGATTTCTAATTTTAGAATTTGCAATATATATTTTCCATATTAAGTATTTCTAAGCAGTTATTCTTTTGCTTAACATTAGTTTCATAAAGTATGATAAAAATTGTCCTTTATGGATTATTAGGTTGAAAGGACTGTTATCTATTATTTTTTCTGAAAGATTTACTTTAACAAATTTCTTATGTGTTCTGGATTTTAGTTTCAAGTGCTAATCTATGAAGGATATATATGTTTCGTAATTTCTTATGTAAAAACTTAATTACTTAAATAAATTAAACTGCTTGGAAATCTTGAAAATTTAGTTCTATTTTTATCAGTACAGCATTATAGGATAAGTTTTTATAATTTGTGAGATAAGTAGCAAAAATAAATGAATTGATTCAACATGCTTGTTTTTATGCTAAAATAAATGTCATATATCATTAGTCACATTGAATAAGGAATTCAAGGGAAAGAACGTTTTACTGAAAGATTTTATTTGTTTTTCCTTATCCTATGTATATATATTTTGTATGGATGTGTCATATATTCATTTCCTGCAAACATTTCTCACAATTAAGTATCTCTTCCATAGAGATTAAGCTTTATGCATATGCACATTTTAAACTGGAATAATCTTTGAAGACCACTAGAGAGCTTTTCGTATCCTTTCATTTTGATAGGTGTCATACATGTCCCAATTGTCTTTTAGAACAAAATTTAATTTTGCTTTACTTGGAACTCCGGAAAAGGATTTTTTTTTAGTGTCCTTATGGACTCTGGAATTTTTTTTAAAGTTCTTGAATAATAAACAACATTTGTGACTTTTTTTTTTTTTTTTTTTTTTTTGCTTGTATACTTTCCTTCAAAAATATTCGATGATTTCAGGTTAAACAATAATAGTTATAAAAAAAAGTTAAAAAAAAAAACACTGGAGAGAAGATTAAAACCAAATTCGAAATTAACATTTTCTCTGTTATTTAGTTTGAACACATTGTCCTCTGACCATTACACTTAAGTGCACTACTATTTAACATTTTTTGAAAACCAGGCACTATTCAGTATCTTTTAATAACCAGTCAGTTTTTTAAAATATTTTTTAAAGATGCAATTAACTTAAGATAAGATTAAGATTTTTTTAAAGATTTATACCATCTGATATCATAGAACAATGTTTTTGAAGTAGAATTTGAATTTGAGTAAATAGGAAAACACTTCTAATCATTTTTTAACAACAGTGAATTTTTAAAAAGTGATGCAAACTTCAATTTCAATATCAAGTTTTTACAAGACTTTTTCATCTGTTTAACACATTTTTAAATAAAATTACAAAAAGTGTTCAAATTAAACTTTAAAAAAAGCTGAATATATCTTAATAAAATCTTAACATTCAATATGAACATTTTATAGACCTTTTGAATATCTGTAGCCTTTTAATTTAAATTTTCCCTTTAGGATTAATAGCCCCCTTTTTATACCTTATTCATTCCACTCCTAATTCAGAAATATATTTAAATTCAACTATAATGCCTATTTTCAAGAACCAATTCAATAATTTAAATTAATAAAATATCTTATGTATATTATTTTATGCCAAAATATGAAAAGTGGGTAATTTTATTCTTTTTATAACTATTAATCTAACTTGTTGGTTTACTTTGAGGGACATAATTAAGTATCTGATTATACAGTCAGACTGTAATTAAAAGGACTTTTTATTTTTATTATTATTAGAGTTTGAAAAACTTAAATGTTTATGGTAAAACATTTACTTTAACTGGAATTGGGGAGAAAAAAAATTCATGAAGTGGGGGAATTTTCAAATAATAATCTTTTATATGCGGAAAAATGTTCATTATAAATATGTTGGGTGGGTAAAATCAATCCCAAATAAAGAAAAGATAAACAAATATATTGCAGATAAACTGAATTCTTGAAAATAAAAAGGAGGAAAACTAAAGGGTGAATTTTTTTTAAAAAAAATTAGTTGAAAAAGTAGAAGATACTGGAGGTTTTCAGTTCAATGGATTAAATGATTTTAGGAATTGAGATTTTAACAGTGAATTTTAAATATTTTAATAGCACATTGTTTCCAGTTCATTTATTTAAATATTAGTAAGGATGTCTTAATTTATTTTCTTTTGTATTTTTTTCATCATTCTACTAAGTACTGATCTAAAGTAAGGTTAAGAGATGCCTACAATATTAACTTTTTAGAATGAATTTTTTCCAGATTCATTGGGAATGTTTGTTTGAAGGCAGAATCCTTTAGTTAACATAAAAATGGCATTTAGTAAATTTGTATGATGACTAACAATATAGGTGTTTTTATTGTGATATCAGAAAATATTAAAAGCATTTAGTTTTAGTTTATTAGTTGAAGAAGAACGTAGAAAATCTCTTAAGTGCTTTTCTTTAATTTATTTCAAAATAGTAAGCAAGAAAGTAATCATACGATTAGAAATTAATAGTAAAAATATTTTCATTAAATTTATAGTTTGAGTAACTTTTTTTCTTTCCTCCTCTTCCCTAAAAGTGAGAAGCCTGTAGTATTCTGACCTTTAATATGTTCATATAATGCTTACTTTTTATTGTTCATTGACTTCTGTGAGGGAAGGGAGGTATAAACTTTCAATAAATATTTAATTTTTGCTTGATTTTAATTTTTTATGGCATGAAAACATTAGTTAAAAGGGTGAGGGGAATTGGAAGAAAATGCACTATTTGTTCACAAACCATACAGAAACAAATAAAAGAGAAATAATTTTGTACTGGTAAGTCTGATGGTGAAGGATTTTAAATTTTGTAATTTCTTGTAAATACACTGCATATTTTTAAAAATTTATTAATTTTCTTTCTTGATTAAAATTTTGCAATAACTTTTGCACTCTCAACATTTTTCTCAAGGTATGCCATTTTTTTATGTAAATTAATAGAAAGTTAACATCAGTAAAAATATATATATATATACACCAAAAAGTTCAAAATTTTTCTGTTTTTTATTGTATATATCTATGTACTTAATGTGTGTTGTGTATGTATGTGCTTATTTTTAAAATTGTTGCAGTAAATTAAGACCAATATCTTTTCTATCTCTCCCTTGCAGAGAGGCTGTTGAACATTTTTTATTAGCACTCAATCTTCAAAATGCAGGCCGTGGTCCCCAAGGTCTTCGTTCAAAGACTGCAATGTCAAGTAGTATCTGGTCTACCCTACGTACTGCTATGTCACTTTTAAAACGACCAGATTTATATGAAGCTGTGGATAAGAAAGACCTCGATTTGCTCAATAAAGAATTCGGCATGGAAGTTTAGCTAAAATATATTAAATCCAGCTATTTAAATATAGTAATATTCATCATAGACCCATCAAGTTTTATTTGAATAACTTCTTGAAGAAAAATTATGTTTACAAACATATTCAATAATGTTACTAACTTACTTCCATAGCTTCTCTCAAAGATTTTCAGATAAAAGTGTTCTTTGTCTTGTTCCTTCGAGTAAAAGTTTTCAACTATGTAACTCCTGTAAAAAAAGAAAAATTAAGATACAGTAATAAATTTTCACTTTTTTTTTCTTGTTGTGTTCATGAATTATTTATGGTATAACTTGTGTTCTGTTACTGCTCCTGAAAAACTGTTTTAATCACTTTTACATCTGAGTTCATCAACTTGTTTAGCTGTCAAACTGTTTTAATCACAGTTACATCCAAGTTTGATAATTTATTTTTCTTTCTTTTCATTACACATTCTAACTTCAGAATGTGTTGCCATTTTAATTCACTTGCAAGTCCATAAAAAAATTGATATTTATGATTTTTTTTGTATTTTTTTTGTTACATTTTATTTGAATATTTTCTTATAATTAATATTGAATGAATTAATTTTGTTATATTAGATTGAAAATGTGATAATTTGATGTACCTACAACTTAGTAAAGGGGTTATTCAAAAAGTAAAAATTGTTTATTTATACTTTTTATTAACACTTTTATACATTTTTTTTATTTTCGTTTGTTTAATATAAATAGAAATCAATTTTATCTAACAAATTAAAAGTGAATTGCTAACTTTATACTTTATAAAAATAAATTATTTAAGTAGCTGATTTAAATTTGGACAAAGGATTTTATATTCTCATATTCAATTAAAATAAAATGAACTTCTGAAATACTACTTAGAATCTTAACTAATCGATGAATCTTTTTAAAAATCAGTGGAAGTTTGTTTTATTTTAGTGTAAGTATTAGCATAGTATAATGAGAAAAGATGGATTATTGAAAAGCGAAATGAATTGTGTATAGTTAGATTAGTAAATCAGTTGTACATATAATGAAACATTTGAATATCATGCATGAAGAAAATTAAATTATGATGCAATTATTAATTATTTTTGGTGAATTAAAACTGTAGTATCAGACGAATAAGTATTACTTCATTAGAAAAAGAAATGCAAGTATACCAGCAGTTGTTACATATATTAAATTTGAAATTAGCCTATTGTATGTGACTGAAACAAATTATGCACAAGAGATAGAATACCTCATTATATAAATGAGTATATACAAGATTGTAGATTTAAAACTGGGTTGCTTTGAAAATTGTTCTTTAGAAAATACCTTAAATCAGAAATTTTTCCATTCTAAATGACTGTTTTACATGTATATAAGGAAGTAATATTTAACGCTCCTTGATTTCTGTCAAAAACTTATTTTCTTATTTTTTTCTGTTTCATTTTAAAAAAAATTAATACTTATAATAACCCAAACTGTTTTAGTTAAGCTTTATTCTTTTTGTTATGGCTGTCATTATATTATCTATGCATATAGCATGTTGTTGATTTTTCTTCCTCTGTAAATCTGAAAATCTCTTTAAAATTTTTTAAAAAAAGCTGTACGGGTCTATTTCCAGTTTTGAAATTTGATTAAAAACTCATAAAATGTGAGTTGTCACCTGAATTTTTGCTTCTGTTTAAAAATAATGGTTTTTCAAATCTATGAAAATATTAGATCCTTAATCAATGATTTATTCATAATTAATTAGAAATCATAATCGGTAGCTTATGTGAATTATTAAAGAAGTTAAGTACAAAAATTATACTTTAAATATTTATATAAATCCTTTTTAAAAAATGTATGGAATTCTTCATGTATTGGTATTATGCTAGGGAACTTGAGAGCTGCTATTAAAAGTACTGTTATTTTATATTCTCAGCATATTTGAATGTTGAGCATGCGACTTTTAATATTTTGATGTTTTGTTTTGATACTTGTTTGATTCTGTATTGTATATTTTGATATTAAAAAATAAAAATTGTTCATATTTATGGAAATTTCTGTCATATAAAAAAGTTTCGGTTTTAGAACCAGAAAACTTTAAATCTAATTCCGCTAATTATCTTAAACATAATTAGGTTTGAGATTTTTAAAAATATTCTTCATGCCATATGAAAGATATTGTCAGAATGCTACTTTCTTGTTATTCAACTAAAGGAAAAATTGGGGAATGTAACCTAAATAACCCTGATTTAATAATGTGATAATGTATCTTTTTTAAGTATTCGTTCTAGAATCATTTGTTGCTTCATTGATTTTATATTGGGTATCAAATGCTAATAGTTCATTTATTAAACTGGTTTTGAGGCCTAGGTCTTGTGAAACATAACCTGACCTAGTTTTCTTTCCATAAAATTTACAGTAAATAAATTTACCTACCTATCTGCCTAGAATATTATCAGTTATAAACTGGGACTTCCAGCGACAAATAAAAGGCTAAATATAAAGTTTTCAAAGAAAGCGAAGTAAATTTTTTGGTATTGTCTTTTTCCAAATCTTAATATAATAATTTATTTTTATTTAACTTGTGGCTCAACTAAATGCTTTTTATTACAGAGAAAGAAATTAAGTTAATAACTAATATTTATGTTTTGTTTAAAATACAATTTAAGGTTGCCTTAAAAAGACATTTGTACTCTAGTTTGCATTTTAAAAACCAGAAATCAAAATTCTTGATGAGAGAAAGGGCAAAAATAATTTTACTTCATTTGGACATAAGATATTTCATTCAGTATCAGATGTAATAATAATTCAGTTCAAAAACTAAATAATGAAGGAATAATTCAAGTTGGAACTATACAGCAGTTCAGAATTATAAATCCATTACAATTATGCTCCACATTAAAACGCTAAAAATTCTGCCATTTAAAGATGAGAAACAAATTGCTATAATTTTAATTTATAATTTTGAAGTTCCAGCAATATTGCACCATTAAACCAATAGTGTAATGAATGTGTCATCTTGTACATAAGTTTTTTCTCACTTTTGGTAATCACAAGTGTCTCCCTCCTGACAACTTTGTCAATCTTGATCCCTCATTGTATGTCACCATATTAATTACTATTTTTAACAAATAGACTTCATTAATTGGATAGTAGCTTACGATTCTTTTGAAATTTTGAATTGCTTTCAAATGTAAAATGTAGCTTAAATGCAAAAGGGAAAATATGATATGGCAAAGAATAACAGGAGCACATTTTTCAATTTTTTTTGTGATATGGTTAATATTTTAATTAAATTATTTTAATCTATCATGTTAAATAAGAGGGGGGATATAATAAAATATATAATGGACCAGAAAATCTAAAATTTTATTTGCTTCTTCATAAACTATATATATATAATAATGAATTATTGTACAGTAGTCGTAATATTGAACAGTATGGAAATGTATTTCTTTTGGGAGATTAACTAATAGTGTTTCATTTTCAATTTGGTCATATAGTACACATTTATGATGTATTTTGATTAATCAATTTTGTTGTGAGAACCATATACCAATATTTATTTAAAAATTGGTTGTATTTTTGAGTATAAACAAAACATAAATGGATTATCCTAAATCTTTAATTTTGTGAATAAAATGAACAAAAAAATTTATTCATTTAAATTGTCTTTCTTATTCATCATATTTACAGGCATTCAAATTCCTAATGAAAAGGTCTCTCAGAGGAAACAGTTGTCAGGGCTTCCCTATTTGATTAATTTTTTTAGCATTAGAAATCCAGTTTTTTTTGTGATGACTAGTATCAAGTTCCAATTTTTCTAGCGTAATGCATTTTTAAACTATCGTCTTAATGTACATGATTTAATACATGGATTAATGTATCGATAGATACTAACCTGCGCAACCTCCCCCCCCTTAAAATAGGGTCAGTTGGCATGGAAACGATATAATCTATTGCATTTTCGGGATGACGGAAAGGGCTGTATTTTATTTGGCGTCAATAGAACCAATTAGAAGTCTCATTTTGCTTAGTACTTCGGTCGATGTCTGATTCTCATTTATTTTTTGGATGAATATTCATTATCTGTAATATATTTGTAAGTGCAGGATAACCAATGTTGGAGAGTTTGGGCCATTCCAAAAATTGTGATAAATATTTCGTTAATTCTAAAAACAACATAAAACAAATAAATATTTTTAATTTTGCCTTTTTTTTTTTGTATTCATTTTTTTGCTCATTTCGTGCCTTTATTTAGATTAAACGGTAACAGATTTATCATTAATTGAACGGTAATATTTTCTAATTTTTTTTCTATCCTTAAGTTAATTATTTGAAACTTGCATTTTCTCCTAATTTAAAACTTAGACATCGTAGTGTAAAACGAAACAAAGCAAAACAAAATATTCGAGCCTTAAAACGAAAGCTTTCCTCTCTTAAAATCGAATTAATCTTCAAACACACATTTTTTTTTAAATCAAGAAAAGGAAAATTCTTTACTCTTAAACAGATTGTAGTGGTCCCGCCGCGAAGCGGACGGATACAGGAGAAAAATCACACGGCGAAAGAAACTGAGTGATTCGGCAGATTCAAAGCACGGCTGAAGAAACTGAGTGATTCAGCTCATGTACTTTCTACTAGTGGCGTTGGCAACAGCTGCTAAGATTATTCAAAATAAATAACGTATTAATCAATGATTTCTAGTATTAATCAATGATTCTTCTAGGAAATATCAAGATTATCCAATGGTCTTTATTTAATTGATGGCAGCTTCAGGCGTTAAAAAATTCAATACAAAAGCAGTAGAAAAAATATTGAAAAAAGGTTTTCTTGTGCCAGGCATTATTTTCAAGCTTAAATAACAAGGAATTTTTTTAGAGTTTATCTACAATATTATAATAAATAACAAAACTGTATTCAACTGCCTTATAAATACATTTGCACGTAGCGCATTTAGTTAGTCAAATGTCGTCAGTACTTCCCTCTTTTCTTCACCTCGTCTACTTATGGCAACCACATTGAGAGTTTTTCTCGTTACGAGAGGTCAGTACACCGACAGACAGACACCTTAAATTGATTGGGATCAAAATCTGAGATAAATCTGCCGTCCTAAAGGCCCTATCACACGGCAAAATATCGTCGGCACTTTCTCCAACAAACGACGACAAAAGTGACGTCACTTCAGGATTTGCTGTCTGGTAAACCTAAAAACTTAGGTTTACGTTATAGTGCATTTATCGCTCTTTATCCGTTTCTCCTACTTAGTGAATATCGGCAGTTTTCTTATTTCATAATTCGTGGGATTCTAGTTAAGACGGTGCTTAAATTTATAATTAAATCCTGGATAATTTCTTAAAGTGATCCGATTAGCTTTCAATGAATATAAAAGCCCATGGTAGCAATAATAGTTGTAATTTTTTTAAAAAACTCAAACTATCTTGGAATTTGTAGATATGTAAATTACGAAGCCAATGCAATAAAATTCCATTGCTTTAATAAATTGCAATTATATTGATGCATTATTGAATTTATTGGAATTGAATCACTTTTGCTTCTAATTTAATTTTTTGAGTGTTTAATACAATGAATATAATAAGGATTGTAAAATGAGACAAGTTGCACATTTATCGAATTTAAAAATACTTTTCTAGCCATTTTTTCTTTTGAATGTCTTTTTCATTTCTAATAGTATCAATCTTATTGTCAGTTATTGTAAATATTTATCGTACCATTCAACTAATTGTAATATTTTCATCAAAATCAATAACAATGAAATGTGAAAAATAATAAAACTTTTTAATTATTCTTATTAACAGTTTTGTAATTATTTTTGTAGTAATAATGACTAGTTAGTAGTAGTTTTTGTAGTAATAATGGCAATTGTTTCTAATTTATCAAAATTAGTAACAATAAATTCTGTAAAATAATGAAACTTTTTAATTTTTCTTAGTAACAATTTTGTAATTATTTTTGTAGTAATAATGACAAGAAAAAAAATGCTGATTTTGTGTTTGTATTTTATAAATTACTATAAATTTAACTAATCAATATTAAATTTAAAACAAAAATATATTGAAAAGAAAAATGATTTGTGGTTGTGCATTCAATTAAGCTTAAAAGGTGCATACCATCATCGATAGTGCTGAAATTTTAATAGTGCTGAAATTTTAAAATCATTTTTAAGTACCTTAAAAGTGCTTATTTTTCTAGAAAAGAGCAAATAAGACAAAAGTTGATAAATAAAACAGAAGAGGGGGGCCAATACATTTAAAATAAAATTAAATAACTTTTGAAATCAAATGATTTTTGTCTATATGAAAACTGTTATTTGTTGGATCCATCTCGACAAATTTTAGGTTTTGTGTACATAAAAATAAAAACTACTGTGTCTAGATGTGCAGTGCAAATAATTAAAGTTAGGAATTTGAAATATGGCAAGAAATTGATTCTGGAACATAAAAAATTCACTAAGAACATATTTTTTGGAATTTTAATTAAAAATAAAAACAGGATTTAAATGCATTACCACCATATCATTGAATAAGAAGTATTTTTTACTCTTAAATTTGATTGAATGTTTTTCCCCTCCTTTTTATTTAAAAATAATAATTTTTGAGAATGTATATTGGACTTGATTTGTATTTATCATTCCTTTAAATAATTTTTATTTTCCCACATTAGTTCAAAATTATAAAACAATTCATCAAATAGGATTCTTTATTTGATAAATATTTGTAAATTCAAATGCCATGCACTATTTAGTCTCTCTCATTTCTAAAATTACTTTTAAAAAAATGTGTTAAATGTTTTTTTTATTTTATTTGCAACTCCAGAGCTTTTTTTTTAAAAAAAATCTTTGTGGATTTATTACCAATATTTGTGAAAAATAGGAATCATTAAATAATTTTCATTCAATAATAATAATCAAAAATAATTTTCCAAAATATGTTATTGCATTTTCCTTAGTTTTTTTTTTTTCAAAGCTCAAGTATTAAAACTTCATTTATCTTTACATAGATAATAAAAAACAGGTTTTTCGTAAAATTTCAAATTGCCAAACATTAAAAAAAAAACCTCCACATTACATCAGGAATGAGAAGCAATAAAACACTTGTTTTTTGTCTGACTATTTCCAAATGTGTGGCCATTCTATGCAACTTTCTCAATGCAAATGTATAATCAGAAATCATTCTAAATTAACTGTTAATTTGTTCAATTTAAAAGAAAAAAAATGTAGAAAAAGAAGCCTAAATTTTATTGTCTATCATACAAAAGGTGATTTAGTGTTTTGCTAATGATAAAAGTATGATCATTTTTCTATTTTTGTCAAAACCAAATATGTTTTATATTTCTGCAACATTGAAGGAACATCTAAGTATTAAAATTTAAAATCACTATTATATTTTTCACTCTAACATTGGAGTTAAAATTTTTTAATTATATAGAAGCTGTTTACAAACTATTTAAGGAATTACTATAATCAAAAGATTATACTATTATTTGAATAAATAAAGGCTGAAAATGGCCAAATATATTTCACAAAAAGAAAACAATTCACATCAGCATTAATATTTTTTTTATTTACTTAAAAATATCCTGTTGGATCTCTGAAAATTCCATCACAAGTTCGAAGATCCTTCTAGAGAACTATTCCCCATACTGTAGTATAAGTTGCCTCACAGAATGGGAAAAAGATACCGAAACTATTTTTAGTATTTAGTAATATGCAAGATTAAATGCATGCATTTTTAATATAGTAGCGCCAATTACGCCATTCTTGGCACGCTCGTCACTTCCAAAGTTTCACATGATTGGTTGAATTTCGTTTGTAAACAATATTTCCGTCACTATCGTGGACCTTTTCAAGCAGGTTAGAAAAAGTTGACGATGACGGAAATCTTGCTTGACCGGTTGCCTGCGAGCACAAATCGTCAACTGACGACGAAAGTGCTGACGGTATTTAGCCGTGTGATAGGGCCTTAACAAGATAACAATCTTAAATGGGTTTGGTCAAAAATTTCATACAGACCTAAGTTTGTAGTGAAAACCATTTGTAATATTCCTTTTTTCTAGGTTATCAGGTTTTTTTTAATTGTATGAGCATTTACTCGAATGGATAAACAGATATTGAATAATCTTGATCCAAAACTTGATAAAAATCTGAAATTTATGAATGAATTCTTAACCAATTTCCATTCGTTTACATTGTTCAATTTTTTTGACCCATCCTTTTTAAAAATGACAATTTTTTTAAGCGCGTTTTTTCCTTTTGGAGATTTAAAACATAGAAATGCCTCAAAAATCGCAATTTGGTTCTTTTTCACCCTGAAAGTGGCATTTCCCCGTTTAAGAAAAAATTAATTAGAATTTTTGCACTGCGAACAGCTGTGCAAATGGAGGTAATCTCATTATTATCATTTTTATCATGTGAGAACATTACGCTATTTTGGTGAGGAAGTTTTATTGTCTCTGAAATTTATGGGCAAAAATGCACTTTAATCGGTTTTTAACAGTATTGCATTATTATTATGTAAACATCTTTGTTAAGAGGCTGAAAAAAAGCCATGACATCACAGTTATTTCATCTCAAAATCAGTGGAGCTCCAAAACTTTGTCTGCCAGTTAGAAATATTGAAAATGAAAGTTTAAAAAATTATCATTGTGTGTGTGTGTGTGTGTGTGTGTGTGTGTGTGTGTGTGTGTGTGT
>JAOUZG010037274.1:361408-372496 GCA_026289955.1 Argiope argentata
TCACTATCGTGGACATTTTCAAGCAGGTTAGAAAAAGTTGACGATGACGGAAAACTTGCTTGACCGGTTACCAGAGGGCACAAATCGACAACTATCGACGAAAGTTTCGCCGTGTGATAGGGCCTTAATGATAAAACGTATATTTTAGATTTAATAACTACTTTTTGATCTTTTTTAAAAATTATTTTTTTAATACATGGATTGACATACTTGTAGATTGTTAAAAATAATAAACCTTGATGACTTATGTTACTTTATTATTTATATTCTGTAATATGAAATAATCTTTTTATAACATAGCGGCTGAAAAAATATCTGAAAAACTATTTGACAAAAGTAAAAATAATAATCGGTGTAACTGTAACCTTCACCGGTATGATTTGTTTATTTGTGTAAAAGTGTGGTTTATGATTTGATCGGTAAGAATTTTTGTAATTTCCAATTTGCTCAAAATAACAAATGTATCATATCGAACTGCAGATATCATTAATGTAAACATTTGATTGAAATGCGAAAGGTTTTGATTTAAGAGGGAAATTGTTTTGTGATTTATGCGACATAAACGCTGTAAGAAAATGAAAAGTATTTTTAGTATTCTTCTTCAGAAGACATGCTAGAGACGTAATCACATGTTTCACTTCACATTTCAGTCTAAATTAAGACATAAATCTTATTCTCATATTTTTTAAGATTAATATTCTTCCTACTATTGCCTTGCAAATCAGGAAGAATCATGCATTATAAAAATACCGAATTTGGCTAGAAAAATGAAATGAATTACTTTCCAGAGTGCACAGTATTATTAAAAGTTTTTAAAAGTTGTTTTTCTTATAACTCTTATGTAAGGGGCGTAGAAGTACCCATTTTATTTTTACCCTTTGCTTATATATTTTTGATAGAAAAAAATCATTTTATTATGCTAGATCTGCTCGATTGTAGATTGCATTTTCTTTGCAGTGTCATATCTTTCAGTGTTCAATCTGGTGGTCAGTGTAAAAGATTTTATAATCTTGGTTTAAGAAAATAATAATAGAATGGAGAAAATATATTATTTTCATATACTTGACTCTTGTTACACTTAATTTAATAAATATACTAATTAAATTTATAAATCCGTATTATGGATTTTGTCTAGTCTCCATGATTCAAATTTCCAAATAATACATATTTAGAATTATGTCTGTTGAACATAATAATGGGGGAGGGGACTTTCAGCATGAATTCCTTAATATTAAATTTGAGGATTTATATCAAATTTCGAATAAAATCCAATTTTTGTCTATTTTTTTAAGTATTAAAGTGCCAATAACTTTAAATTGCAAACAGTTGTATTAGTAAAATTTGGCACACAGGTTTAGCATTTAAAATATAGATGCATATCAATACTTCCAGCCAAATCCATAAACCAGTTAACCATCTGTCTCTCTATATGTTCATATACAAGTTAACACTGTAAAAACAATAACGAAAAAAAAAAAAAAAACTGAAATGTTTTGAAGCTATCCAGTTTAATGTTTTAAATGTAACGTGTAAAATATTTCTGAGTATACTTCAGAATATTTTTTATTCTGGAATTCTGAAAACTAAAAATCTGTGTACTCATAGCTTTTATGGTTTTTTTCAAATAATTAGTATTTATGCCAGTGAGAGGAGTGATTATAACTTTATTAAATATTATATACCATTATATAATAATCATATTATATATTGGAGAGACTTTTCCATATGTTAGAGAGCATATTAAACCATTTTTTTTCAAATGTAGCTGAACACTTTGCCTTTTTGTGCAAATGATGCTCATGGGCTAGTTAAACCATGATTCCTTCCCCCCTTTTTTAAAGTTCTGAAAGAAAATTATTCATTTCAAATTGTTTTTTTCAGTAAATTGCGAAAGCGAGTGCAAGTATGAGATAACAAAAACTGTTAGGTGTCTTGCATTCCATAAAGAAAAGCACGATTAAAAAAAGAAAGATTGATTAAAAGCATAATTGGTAGTATTTATTTTTAAAATGTTGAAATATATAATGAATTTAATCTTTAATAATTTTTGAATCAGTAAAATTGGTTGTTTTGAGGAAGAATAAGCAAGTGTTGAAAGGGAGGGGGGAAATAAAAGATGTTCTTATATTTTTATTAGTAAAGATAAAAAGATGCTATTCTCATAGAATTTATAGACTTCGTATGAAATAATTTTTACTTTTTCAATCACTTTAATGTTCATTTTTTTTTAAGTAGAGGATTGATTGTTATATTTTAAAAATCCTCTAATTTGAAGACCATAAACATGCTATCCCATGATTGCAGGCTTTACAATCCTCAACTACTTATTAATTTGAATGATTAAAATTATGTATTTAATCTTTAAATGTGATAATCAGAAATAATAAAAATTTAAATGTAATTCTAAGTATGTGTATATAAAGTTTGATTTTTGATTTCTAAATTACTATTAAACATTTTGCAAATAAAGTGATCTCATTTAGTGGTAAAATATCTATTATAATAAATTAGAAATATTCTGCATAAAAAATTATAATACTTTATTATTGATATCATTTTGTTGTTTTACTTCTTTTTTATGCTTACTGTAACATTATTTTTTTTTATTTGTCTTTAGATAAATATGGCATTAAGGCAGTTTACTTCAAGATGTAGCAAACCACTATGGTCATATTTACCTGCTTTTAAATCAGACAGAATAATACCTGTTATAAAAAGTTAGTATTTTATGATAGATTGTTAATTATGTAATATAATTATGTGATAAATGTTTTTTGTTGCTATGGAACTATTCATCATTTAAATTCTCCACTACTATTTTTTCTTTATAAAAAGTATTTTACTGGCTTAGAAACTACAGTTAGTTCTTTTAGGATGTATTTATTCAACAAATTAAAATTAATTATCGTATATTTAATCATATTGTGTATCCAAGAAAATGTTTCAATTTGTGCAGAAAAGTTTTTCTGATTCAAAACAAATTTTGACTAATACTTTTGATATTTATTGCTTGTGTCCTGCTTGTTAAGTCAATGAATGTTACAAATAATTGATTGCATTATAAAGAACATCAGATTTACAGTTTTTTAAAAAATTTGTCACTTAAAGGAATTAAGGTGGTTTTACATCCAGCCAGTTATAAACTGCCAGTAAGACAATGCATGTGCAGAAAGGGGCAAATTTATGCTACAGTTTCCTAAGATTAATTCAGGCATTGTTTGTTTAACTATATATTGCCATTTTGGCATCTCTGAATTTTTCTTTTTTATTGTGTATTATATTAAAATGAAGGATATTTACACAAAGAAACATAGTAAAATAAAAATAATTAAAAAAAAAAGGAAGAAAGTCATAAATGTTGGAATTAATGATCTGCTTTTTCACACTAATCGCCATTTCTGCAGCAAATTTTCCAAATGTATGTGCAGTAAGAAAAAAAAAATACAATACAACAACATATTGTTATCCTATCAGTACTAGTACATAGTATGGACTGAACAGCTTCTACAAATACTTACTACTGACCATTTTATAACTGACCAAATGTAAACTTTCCCTTCGTATTAAGAGAATTTGTAAATGTATTGACCACAAAAAGTTTTCACTGTATGAAATGGCATACGGGGGTATGAGATGGTGTTCTGTTCTGTATGAAATGGTATTTCTTGAAAATTCTCTTGTTCACTTTATGTCTTGGGAATTCTTACTCTACAAGTTTTACCTTTTGGAGTATAAAATACAAATTTCTTTGTATTTTTATAGAAAGACAAAGAATTCTATTCCTCCCCCTAAAAAAACACATTCTAATAATTTTTACAAGTTAATTTTGTAAAAGGATGTAGTTTTATGAACTATGAAGTGTTATCATCTTATAAAATCATGCATTCGCTGGATAAATTGCTTTGAATTTACTGAAGAAACAGTACTTTAAAAAATACTTGTCATTTGAATATTGTGATTTTTTTCCCTTTAATACTTTTTAAAACAAATCACATAAATGTTTTTATTAAGTAGCATATATTTTTGCACTGAAACATTTTCCATAGAATATTTGATTGCAGTTTTTGTTGTCTATCTATTCCATTTTGAACACTACAGCCTGTTTTAAAGAGATGACCAAAAATAACTATATGTAAAATATGAAAAATAATATATTTTTTTCTAGCAGTTATTATAAAAAATTAGGATTGGTTAATTTTCTGGAAATGACAGAGTGATGACAACTAGTTAACTCTTCAAGTGTCCTGAATAATTTTTAAAAAAAATATATTTGAAATTTATTTTTATGATTGAAATACGTCTCTTATTCCTGTAGCTCCATATTCATATATCTCCATGATATATAGTGATTTCTCTGTGTATGCAACATATTTGTTTTGTTGAAACTCCATATAAAATCATAATTTCTGAATCTTCAACTTCCATGATTAATATTAGTTATTGTTGCTTTTGAGCTGAATAATTTTATTTCATTACAGTTATTTTCTTAAAGCATTCTAAAATCAATTAGCATTACTTATCCATGTAAAAACATTTTATGCTACCAAATAAAATGTTCATTAAAGATCAGAATTTTAAAATACTTTATATTAAATGGAAAATTTATGAATACTACTTTAATATTTAACTCTGATTAGATCTGGAATGATAATTTGACTGATGAACATTCTTTTATGGCTTTATATATGTATTCATCATTTTTTTTTTTTAGTTTTAGGAAATTTGGTTGGTTTTTTAGTATTTGAAAGAGCAAAGACCTTAATTGTAATTCTACATATTTTGAAATTTTTTTAGTTTGTTTAAGTTGTTGTATTATTGATTTTTTTCCCTTGATCAATTTTTAATTGTTTCCTCTTTTTTTATGAAATGTTTCATTTTGATAATGAGAATAATAATTTATATTAGTCCTTTATAACTATGCTTAAAAAAAACTATTTTAAAATAGTAAATAATATTTAAATTTTATGGTTCAAGATCAAATGTTTACTTAATGTAAACTATGGCAAAAGTTAATTAATTTAATTAATGTAAACTATGGCAAAAATTTTATTCTTTAACAATAACAGCATCATAATATTAAATATTTCTTAATTTAAAACATTTCATAAAAATGTCATATAGAATATGCTATTTATTAAAGGAATAAACTTATTAAATGTAAATAGTTGGTTAGTTCTCCATTCTTTTCAGTTCCGTTTTGAATAAAACCTTTATTTTGATTTAAAATTTAAATTTGACATTTCATCCAAACTGTTCTTTTTCAAGCATATAATATGGGTGCTGTGCTACACTTCATATTAAAGTAGGTGTTACTGACTGATTTACATGCAAAAACAAAATTTTTGTAGTCAGGCATTATTTAAATTGTATTAATTATGCTTATACCTTTGTATTGTGGCAGTTTTTCCCTGCTGTATTTACAAGGGTGTGGAGATTATAATTTGGGCTATAAGAAGTAGAAGATGGCTGAATACAAGACATAACATTTTAAATTTTAATTTCATTATTTTAATCAATTAAAGATTTAATCCCTTTCTTAAGGATTCTCTTTACTAAAATTTATCATAATAAAAAATAAGATTAAGATGTTGCTAATAAAATAAATTACAATTGAAAATGTTTAACAATAACTTCTCAAAATATAAAAAAAATTGTTGGTTTTCTTTTCTTTTTTGAGTACATTATTTTTAATATCCATATTATTGTACAATTTATTCCTAGCATGATGTTTTTGAGAATTATAAGCATACAATTTAATAATTTTTTTTTATGTTTACAATTATTACAAATTGGATGTATGTATTATTATTTGTTTATCTTGAAATTATAAGATAGAGTTCTTTTAACTATTACCTAAAAAGATTCAAGTGATATTAGAACTAGCCAATGTATTCTGTGTTGTTAAGATTATATATATATATATATATATATATATACTAGCGGACCCGACAGACGTTGTCCGAAAATTTCAAAATTTCTTGAATAAGTTATAATAATCTGGTGTTCGTTTTGATGAAAAATTGTATAAAAATGTCATTATAATACCTGACGTCATCAGGTGTACAGTTCCCACAATTAAACCTATCGATTGCTTGTGAGTATGCGTATACTATGAGCTAAGTTGAATAAAGAAACTTAAACTGAACTGAAACTAAAACTTTACTGTTTCTATTCTACTTTGTTGAATACAAACTTAAACTTGTTTTAATTAAATGGTAAAAATAGATGGAATTCGACCTATTATTCTTAAATGTATATTTTTTTTATGTTTAAAAAATAAATTTATCGTAATGCCATTTCATGCACGATATTTTAGGTTAATCCTTGTGGGGTATAAACAAACAAATTTGATGGTTTTCCAACCTTCGAACACGCAACATATAATTGGCCGTGCGAAAAGCAAGGATTTTCTAAATCTAAGCCACAAATTGCCATCTTTGACCTTTTGACTTATTAATAGTCATAGCAAATGCCAAGCGAATTGGAAATTGCAAACATTTGAATGGGATAGGTGAGTCTGAAGGAATCATTGGGATCCGTGGTAAAAGTACAACTTCATCTTGAAATTTGCCGTTCAAAATAGTAGCCTCAAGAATATTTCTCATGATTTTTTTAATGACTAATGACTAATTTTGGTGCATTCAAATTTCGAAGCAAAATGATAGGTGAGCCAATCTTCAATCTCAAGTTATGTGGTAAAGTTTTACAAATTAGCTCTGCATTGAAAAGATATAAATTAAAACATGTTTGTTTTAAAGCTTATTAACTGGGTTAATAATGTATTCATTATAAATGCATGTTATCGTGAAATAGCAGGGTCGAAAGAAATCAACTTGAAGGATTTGACAAAGATAATCCTAATACTCTTTTCTTATACTTTGATTGACGTCAAATGTTTGACAGTTAGAGGGAGTTTGTTTTAAATGTTTAAGCAAATGCGTGAATTTTCTACACCAGTTTGGGTAACAAAAATTGGTAATGAATTTTTAATTCTTTTATTTGTTTTATTTTAATTCAAAAGTACTTCAAAATTAATCCGAAAAAAATCGAATAATTAACAATGTTTAGTTTTAAATGCATCATACACTAAAAAAAATAATAATTGTTTAAAACATATCCTTTCAGGTATAAAAAAATCGATGAAATTTGCAATATCTTTATTTTGATATTTGATGTATATTTAAACTGTAAGCTATTGTTTGGGAAAAAATTATTATGATATATTAATTCGTTTGCTCAATATCAGCATTTTTTTTTTTTATTGTTATTAGGATGCCACACCCACTTGTTTCCATTTGGACATCTGCAGTAAAAACAGTTTCGTTTTCCTCCAAACACTGCTAGTGAGCATTATTTGTAATTCTGATTTTAAGGTGTTGTTTTTGCTTTGGCAGATGTTAAAAACTTCTACCTTTTCTTTCTTTTGTTGTTTGTTTTGGTTTGTTCATTCTTTCGTCATACATTTCATATTCGAATGGCTCGTTTCAATTCCTTTGAAATTAGATACAAAAACCGTTCTATTCAGGGTTAAAATTAAAAATTACTTTCAATTACCTTTTTTTTTTTCTAAATTTTGTTTTAAACATTTTTTTTATCAGTTTTCATTACCGAAAGCCTAAAGGACGTCCAAATAAAAGCAAACAAAGTCTGAAAATGTTAAGATCAGATGGACAAAGAAATCCTTTGATTCATAACCAAGCAATTCTAATGACATTTTGGAAGCTTCTACCAACTGCAATAAACCTGAAATAGTGAATTCATCATCAAAAAATCGTATATAATAGTTACATTGTTTTGTGCAATCACTTTAGTATTCTTTTTTGAAAAATATTCTTTGTCATGAATGTCAGAAAAAATTTCTTCAAATCCTTCAAGTAAGGTTTTTTTTTTTTTTTTTTTTCAATCAAAAATGTGTCTATTATGTGGTAAATATGGTAAAGAATTTTGTTCTGTATTTACTGGTGAAAGGGAACTTACATTAAAAAAAAACACCTTTGAAGTGAAAGCAAAGTTAGAGAGGCCTTCTTGTCTCCACGAAGAAAATATACCAAAATTTGATTGCTGTTTTATTATAACTCAGAAAAAAAAAGTACATTATATAAAATAAATTATATCTTATAAGCATGTATCATGTTATCATATAAAAGCAATGAATATGAAAAATATTCAAAAAAATCAGTACATGTCAAATTAGAAGAAAAACATGAGCTCTTAATTTATGAAACAGGTGAATTTTGATTTGCTTCAAATTTTTTATTATACTTGTTTATGGCTGCATATGTAGTTTAAAAATGTTATATGAATATAAATTAATCTTTGTGGCTAATGAAATGCTATTAAGAATGTCTAAAGTCTAAATTTTTGATGAAAAAACGGAGTTGGTTTGGTTTCACCAATAGTATTTCTTTTATATTCTTTGAGAACTCTTACAAAAATATTTTAAATTTATAGATGTATATATTTCATAAAATAAACAATTATTTTAATAAATATGAATATTTAACAAATTTAATTTATTTCAATTATGTTTTTGGTCTGTAAATGTACATATAAATGTATTTTTAGCTTTTCTTCAAAATGAAATTTTGTGATGCTCTTCAAAATTTCAAATACTCTATCCATTCTACTTTTAGTTACAACTCTGAAACTTTTCTCTTATGCTTTATGAACATATAATAATATAATTTGCATTTATAGATGAATTATGTAACTAATATTTTTTTTTATTGAAGACCTCAAGTAATATTATTGCATTGATTTTTTTAAATTTTTTCAAAAAAAAAAAGGTCAATAATATCAAGTTTTAAAAGGAAAATCACATTTTGAATAAATTCAAGCATGCAAAATATCATTAAAATTTCAAAACAATACAATATTTGTGTCAATTAATTAAGATTTATAAATTGACCATTGGGTCTGGATTTGAATGAATACTCTGCGTGAATTAAACAATTTTGCTTTCATAAAGTTGATTTATAGAATTAATAATATAGATACTGTGAAATAGAAAACTTTATTTTGCATTTACTTTTTTAGAAAATATATTTATTTATTTCATTTCAAAGAATCATGTACTGAAAATTACATTTATCTGGATTTTATTTCCAGCAAAAATTTTAAAAGAATATAAACAGAATCTCGAAAGCATGTTAAGCCGAACATTGTTAGCATGGGAAGAAAAAAACTGAAGACTTACTCATTTGGTGATTTCTTATGACTACAACTTAAAACAACTTTAAAAAAAGATGTACTTAAAAAATATTTATAAAATAAGTTATATCTTAGAAGCATGTATCATATTGTTATCATATAATAACAATGAATATGAAAAAAATTCAAAAAAATCAGTACATGTCAAATTAGAAGAAAAACATGAGCTCATAATTTATGAAACAGGCGAATTTTGATTTGCTTCAAATTTTTTATTATATTTGTTTATGGCTGCATATGTAGTTTAAAAATGTTATATGAATATAAATTAATCTTTGTGGCTAATGAAATGCTATTAAGAAAGTCTAATTTTAATTTGAACATTTTTTTTTTTGATGAAAAAAAGGAGTTGGTATTTCCTTTATATTCTTTGAGAACTCTTACAAAAATATTTTAAATTTATAGATGTATATATTTCATAAAATAAACAATTATTTTAATAAATATGAATATTTAACAAATTTAATTTATTACAATTATGTTTTTGATCAGTAAATGTCCATTTAAACGTATTTTTCGCAAAATATAGTTTTCTATTTCACAGTATCTATATTATTAATTTTATAAATCAACTTCATGAAAGCAAAATTGTTTAATTCATGCAGAGTATTCATTCAAATCCGGACCCAACGACCAATTTGTAAATCTTTATTAGTAGACACAACTATTGTTTTGAAATTTTCATAATATTTTGCATGCTTGAATTTATTCAAAATGTGATTTTCCCTTTATCGCCAAATTTCTCGCCAATTTGGCGGAGGCCGTATACGGGAGCTGAGCCTTGAGGGGAGCGGTCTTCAATAAAAAAAATATAAATACATAAAGTTTCAGAGTTGTAACTAAAAGTAGAATGCATAGAGTATTTGAAATTTTGAAGAGCATCACAAAATTTCATTTTGAGAAAAAGCTAAAAATACGGGTGATTAGTAGTTTAACCCCCTTCTTCGCCAAGTTGGTGATAATTTGCCAAAGATGGCAACTTTATGGTTTTCCTATTAAACTACGATCGCACCTGCGTTTACTTTTTTAGAAAAATATATTTATTTATTTCATTTCAAAGAATCTTTTGCTGAAAGTTATATTTTTCTGGATTTAATTTGCAGCAAAAATTTTAATAGAATATAAACAGAATCTTGAAAACATGTTAAGCCGAACATTGTTAGCATGGGGAAAAAACCCGAAGCCTTATTCATTTGGCAATTACTTATTACTACGACTTAAAATAACTTTAAAAAAAGATTTACTTAAAAATATATAACTAACAGAAATACTGTTTAATTACAAAAGCAACATAACTAACCTTTTACAGCGTGTATCCGAAGTAAAACAAAACAGCAAACCAATAGTTTTGTCTCCGTTTAAATAATGTGCTCAACAAAATGCGCATGCGTTAAACTTCTTCAACAGAAAATGCATTTTTTTTCCTACATGAGTTGGACAGATTAGAAATTTTTTATTTCCTTTATTCTGTTTTATTTTAATTCAAAAGTACATCAGAATGAACCTTAAAGGCCGATTAATTAACGATGTTTAATTTTAAATGCAATGAATGCGATGAAAATAAAAAAATCGTTTGAAATAATCGATCGGAAACATGTTAAGCCTAACCTCATCGCTGTTAGAAAAAAAAACCTAAAACCTTACTCATTTCGCGATGGGGGAAGGAAGTTATTTTGGCGGGAAAGTTAGTTTTTAATTAATAATTAAAATTCTACAATTTGTAGGGGACTGAATTGTGAATCTAAACCATTCTCGAATCCGCTTGAACACACTCAAAAAATTTCATTAAAATCGGACCAATCGTTTAGGAGGAGTTCAGTCACATACACACGCACAGAAGAATTTTATATATATATATATATATATATATATATATAT
>JAOUZG010037274.1:412824-482076 GCA_026289955.1 Argiope argentata
ATATATATATATATATATATATATATATACACACACACACACACTGATGCCAAATTATATTTTTGGAACAAAAATCGAATTATAATTTTGTATTCTGTTACAGTATTCTGAAGTAAGATATTTTTCTATTTTAAAACCAAATTCAAGAGATATGACATACGGATACTAAATCATTGCCAGATTATTGATCCTGAAAAAGCAGTGTAGGGTTTATTGATTAGATAGTTCAAAACAAGCCGTCATCGGCAATTGTTATTCAATCTAAGAAGGGTAATCAAATCATCGGTGAAAGTTACGATACTTCCCAATCACTTTGCGTACCACCCTGATATAGAAAAGGAAAGGAACGTCCTACATGATATTTTCCCCTTCGGTTCAGTTCATGCTTCTCATACCGATTAGGCGAAAATTGAGGAATGCGTTCACTGCTCCTGAACGCGGTCACTGCGTTATCGGCCAAGATAATGGACTTCATCTCGATTTCCTTGTTTTTGCCGATTCCATTCCATCATCAGTTCTTCTTCTTCTTCTTCGATCTCTAACAACACATCGGTCAAGCGTCCTTCAGACTAGTTTCTTTTTTTAGAAGCTGTTCCAAATAGTTTGTTTGAAAAAGAGGAGGAGTGCTTGTGAACAATGGAAACCTTGTTTAAAGCCTCGCTGTTATGCCTGAACACGTTAAATAGATTAGGTGTTGCAGCAACAGGAGGTTTCTGAGGCGATTATTGGATAATAGGTTCTATTCTCGGCGATGGCAGGCGGTTTAAGGCACGTGTTAGCATAGCGAATATTGATTAATAAATTAATATCAGTTTTTTTGTGGTCAAATTTCTGCTGGTAGAGTGGCGAGTTAGACAATTATGAGGGAAATCAAAGCAAAACGATGTTGCCTGTTAGTGATACAATTGCATTGTCAAACAATGTTTTAAAGAAACAGAATGATACATCGAATTTGAATGCAAATTCATGTTTTCACAATTTAAATTAATTTCTTAATTTTCAATTTATGTTATCCATATTAACTTCATACTAAAATATTATCTTATTTCCTGATCCATTCCACTTGTTCTAGTTAATTAATTCAACAGAAGCTCACTAAAATTGCAGAATTAGCTAAAAGACGAGATTCCCACGCTCTTTGCAAGAGGATGAAAATCGTTGACCTAAACAAAACACCTTTAAATAGATCCCTGTTTTCCCTTGCCTCTTTTGCGTGTGACATAGAAATCCTCATCAAAATCTGATTATATAAGCTCTGTAAAAATATTATCCCTATCAAAATTGTACGGTATTTAAATTCAGGGATAATGTTATCCCGCCCTTCTTTACGCATCTACTTCTCTACTGAGCTGTGTGCGGACGCGCCTTGTCTTTCAGCTTGTACATAATGCCTGCTTCCCGTGATGGAATAAAACGGAACTTAAAAATTCAACCTGCCTTCTCCATGATTTCGGCAAAGACCCTGCTATCTGTTATCAACCGATAATTTAACTGCTTTTCATTATATATAGTGTGCTAACCTTATTATTTATTAAAAGCAGAAGGCAGTTTCGAAGACATAGATGACATTTTGAATATTTTAATTCGCTTTATTCTCCCGGGGAGGTATGATTTATTTACTAGAACAAGACCAGTTCCTTTCACAGCGCGGCATAAAAGTAGAAGAATAAAGAAGGAGGGAAATCATTATCCCTGATCTTAAATACCATAAGATTTTGATAGGGAATATATATATTTTTTCTTAGTGCTTATATGCAATAAGATTTCTATGGGGATTTCATCGGTACACGCTTAATCAGGCAAGGGAAACACAGGGATCTTTTAAAAAGTATTTCGTTTAGATCAGCAATTTTCATCCTTTCATTCAGGGAATCTGTAGACTTTTCATCTTATGCTAGCCTTGTGTATGTTAAATTGAAGGTTTCTGTTCAAATTGGTGCCAAATGTGAAACAAATTGAGCCGTGGGACCTTAGAGCGAAATACCAAATTTAATTTCTTCAATATATGGTCAGCAGAACTATTTTCTAACAAATTATGAGCATTCAAACTTTCTCGTCAACTTTCTTACAACGTTGAAATGAAGGATTAAGTTTAGTCAAAACTGATACTTGCAAAGGAAGTTTCTTTATAAGTAATTAAATGAAATTTGTTCTTGCTTAATTTATGTGATCATAATAATAGTTGATAATTTCAAAGTGGATTAAACTTGATTGTTCAAATTGCTTTCATGCTTTGATTATTAGGTTTTAGAAGTCAAATTTACATTCTAAATACAGCCAAGAAGATTATTTTTTTATTATTATATTGGTGAATAATTATCAAGCATTTCTTTGACTTGCTATATTTTAACAAAAATTTACAATATTTCATAAATATGTAAATGAATCTGTTCTTTTAATTGTAGGTTATGAAAATGCCTGCCAATAACCATACTCATGTTCGTCATATTATGCTATTTCACTCTGAGAAAGGACGGAAAACAGAACGGTCGTTTCGTTATCTCAACGAACTTTTTGGTAAGGGAGCAATCAGCGAAAGTTGATGTAAGAAATGGTTTGTCCATTTCAAATCTGGAGACACTGCATTTAAAGAAAATCCAGGAAGAGGTCGATCCTCAGATTTCAACGACTTTTGGGAAGGGGACAAAAGCTTGACAATTTGAATACTGGCAGACAACTGTAATGCGGGCCATTCAACCATCGTTTGTAGTCTCAAACAGCTTATAAAAGTATGAAAATTTGCTGCATGGGTCTCCTAAGAACTCAACTACAACAATTAACTAGAAAGTGTCTGAAGTTTTACCCATTTGTTTCAACGAAACGAATAGGATCTGTTTTTGAAGGATCTTGTAATTGAGAATGAATCAGGATTTCTCTTCAGAAACTTCAAAAGGAAGAAGTTTCGTCAGGATTTTTACCAATAGGAATAACAAAGGACATGCACTGTGGCAATGTGGTGTGTTTGGAGGGATCGAAGCAGAATCTTCCATTACAAAATCTTTTAATGGGATTTGTTATTGTTGCAACGGCTGCAGTAAGCATCAACAGTGGCAGGTTCTAGACGAAAAAGACAAGTGGCAACGGAGTATCAAAAGTGAAGTCTATCTGGCTCAACTCAACCACCTTCACGCTGCAATCGCCGGATAATTACATCACCTGATAATTTACAAACACCTGATAAATATGCATCAACCCAATACATTTTAATTCATTGCAAGATACTGATGTATATTTGTATGTACAGAATGACAGATGATCAGCAATAGATGAATTTGGATCAAAATTTGATAGGAATAAGCAGTTTAAACCTCTAATTTATTTCCAAAATTTTATTTCCCTAGCTTTTTGCATTTTGTAGCCTTATTTTCCCTTATAGTCTTCAAGTGAAAAAATATACAAATTCTAATTCAAAATTTTTCAGAAATCAGTAAATTTTGTGCGAAGATACGAATTTCATTCATCAAAATTAAAATGTTTTTGAATTATTATGTTTTTAAGAGCAGAGATATATACGATTTCATAAACTAATTTTTTGTACTCAAAGAAGTCTAAAACGTGGAGATTCATCAAAGTCTCCCTAATATAGATTTTTTTTGCTAATTGAAATATATTTCCTTTGTATAGTTTGCATAAAATAAAGTAAAACAATAATTACGCTTAATTTATATTTGTTTTAAAAATTAGGAAAAATTTCAATAGTTGGATGATTATCTATACATAGTATAAAATGAAGTCTCCTGAAAGCGTCTGTATGTTGAAACCCACAAAAACTCGATAAATAGTTAACGGTTATTGGAGATATTTATTTCATTTTGCAGAACATTTATTGGAGAAAGTTTAAGGTGTTTTAGAGAAAAGTTTATTGGAGAAAGTTTACAAATGTTTACGTCTGATTTTATGCAGTGATTCAAAAAACATGTCCATTCAAAGGAAATTCACCCTTCGCCAGAAGATGAAAGAAACTTTCGGTTAGCGTATATTAAAGAAATCATGTCCACACTTAGGAAAGGAGAGTCTTCTAATGAGCGAAATAACATTCTTTGTTTAAATCGCATTACAACTGCATTGTAGAGACAAAATGAATCATCCGAGGAGCGAAATGAAAGCCTGTGTTTTGTCTAAGGATACATAATATATTTACCTTTTTAACAGTCTAACTATTTCTGAATGTGTTCTATAAAAAATTGTACCTATTTTTGTTAATTTCTAAACATATTTTTATGTTTGTCTGATATTACATAGCATGCCAATGTCATATCGGGTGGAAGCTAGGCTTAAGTTTAAAGTTAATTTTTATTCTTGGATGCTATGCTTCGGGCAACACCGTACGAGTACTGCTAGTTATAGATTCATTGCGTTGTAAAGATATCTTAAAAATACATTACGGATTATAAAAAATTGTTATGATATATCTACTAAATATTGTGACTAATGCAAACTAGGCAATATGGTATTGTTCATACCATCTATTTGTCAAACTTATCAGAAGATCCAAAATTTCTATTTTTGGTTATTGATTCATTCTTTACAAACCGAATAGTAGTATGTAAATTTTCAACCGATATGAAACGTGTGCCAAGGTAATAGTTACAAAGATTTTATCAAATACAGAAGAAAAGGAAAATGGACAGCTATTCTTCTGAACCAAGAACAATTCGTTTCATTGTTCCTCAAAGACAACATAAAGGAAAAGGTTTAAGGTTAACAGAAACACAACCCTATTTCCTAGCCATTTAGGAAACTATCTCAAAGGAAAGTACTTTTTCTTATAACAAGACTTCCCTTTTATTTTTAGACAACGCGACATCGCAGAAACACTTTCTATTAGTGCACTAATAGACAATAGGTTTCCATATCTCGATTGAGGAACATCGCTGTTATCTGGTTAAACAAGAAGGAAGTTTTGGCCTCAGAAGTTCGTCAATTCTTCGTGACCACCTTTCAAGGTGATAGCATCGCTAATGAGAATGTTCAGTAAAAATAGCACTTGGTCAATGTGTCTACTGATAAATCTGAAATAGTGTCACAATTTAGGGATGGATAGACATGCTCACCGTCAAGGACATTTAGTGATTTTTTAAGGCTTTAAAATTAGAATAATCATTTTCCCTTTCTTTATCAAATCACTTTTTAAGAGGAAATTTCTGTCTTAAAAATTTAAACTGTTCGTACCCAATGCCATCTAAAACTTTCAAATTTTAAAGCTTTCATATCCATCTAAATAATAAACACGTTTTAAGTGAAAAGATTTTTTTAACATTTTATTTAAAAGCTTTTAAATTCTTGAAACTCTTTTCATTTTATTTTTAAGATACTTGGAAGTAAAATTAAAAACATTTTAATAAAATTAAACAGATAAAAGCGGAACTATAAACTATATGATGATGAAGCAATTTTTATTATTTTCCATTTTGGTTATTTGAAATTTAAAAATATTTTTATTTCACTTTCTTATTATATACAAGATATTATTTTAGAACAGAATGAGGAAGAAGGACTTTTTATTGTCTCTCATTTAGGTTAATTGAAATTTAATATTTGATTTTATTTCACTTCCTTATCATATACTAGATGTTATTTTGGAATATTTTTTGGAATGAATTTCTTTGTTTTCATAACATTGTCGTAAATTTAGATAATTTTGAATTGTCTAAATTTGTATCTAACTTATTTAACTGCTTTATCGTGACTTCCTTTTAAAACAATAATTTCTGACAATAAACGCATGGAAAACATGCAAGTGGTGCTTATGACATATAATAATTAATAATTTTTTTCCAAATCAGTTAAAATGTATTTATAAGTTAGTTACTTGTGGAGATATTAAAACATGTCCATACAAGTAGGGTAATTATTACAATAAGGGTTCATTATAGACAAGAAACCCCGAAGAAATAAATTCTCTAATAGATTTAATTTATCATTTCATTCAGACGGAAAATCCTTTTTTCTTCTCGATGAAAATTTTAAAAAATCATAAGCTCCTTTAATTTTTTTTCCGAAACATGATTGATTTCATAAATTTCAATAATTCAAAGCCGATAATTTAAATAATTTCAAAAATATATGTTTGAAAATAAGTACACATATTGCTTATAAAATTGTTTAGGGAATAAATGAAAATACAGGAGCAATAATTTAACACTTTAAAGGTTAGAAGCTTTTATGATATAAAAGGAAGACAAAATTGAAAAAAAAAAGATTTTGCACTAAAATTCTTGCAATTTGTGCAATTTAGACCTTGCAAAACTTGTGGCAAATTCTCTATCAAAAATTTAAATCATTATGCATACTAAAACATATATCATTCCGGTATTTTGTTTGTAACCGAAAGTGTTTAGAAAGAAGGCTGAATTTTGTGCAAAAAATTATCAAATGCTTTAAAAACATTTACTTTCAAAGGGTGTGGAGAGCTATTTTCCTCGATTACTTTGAAGTTGCCTTAGACTATAAAAATAGCAAAAAATTTTGAATTTTGTCTTTATTATTTTCCCCAGGACGCCGATTACTTTGGAGTGGTCTTAGACTATATACATAGTAAAACATTTCGCCTTTTGTTCTTGCAACTGAAAAACGAGTTGTTTCAATTGTTTTTCACGAATTTTATCTAAAAATAAATTGGGAGAGAGGAGTAGGGAACCGTTTTACAGATTTAACCACTTAATTGTTTTATTTTCTTTACTATATAATAAGATGGCATATTCTACTTTCGGAATATTTTCTTATTTTGTTTCAAATGGAAATCCATTGAATACATGACTTATCTATGAATTCGAAGCAATTTTCATATTGAATTATAATCATTATGAATGGTTTATTTTTAGTATACGTCTTGATGTATGCTTACTAAGAATGTAATAAGTTTTTCTCTCACTTTTTGCTGTGCTAGAATGTAAAGTTTTTTTAATTATACTTGTACTTTATTAGTGATTTATTTTCAAAATTTTCCATGGTTTAACTATACAAACTTTTCAGAATTTAACCATTAATTAAATTAAATTTTCGGTTATACACTTGGCACTACCTGTTGGAGAATTTAGGAAATATTTGATCTCAAAGTTAAAAAAAAGTAAATGATAAAAATTAAGAAGTTACTTAGTGTGCTTCTTCAAGTAGGAACCTAAGAATTAGAACAGTTAGAATATCAAATTTTTAATATTTTACGTTGCGGTGAAAATGTGCCCAGAATTTATTCAATTTCAATTCCTCCAGTTGCTCTATTTTTCAGAATAACTTATTTTTACCTATACTTTTTTTGGATTTATTGCTTTTAAGCTAGGATTCTGTAGTATTGCATACTTGTGAGTTCTCGATGTCAATATAACATTCGAACCTTTATAGAACTTAATTGGCAGTTAAAAGATTAATATGATTAAATTTGGTTCTATCTATCAGAAGTACAAGAGAAGTGATTTGATGATTCCGTAATATTTATAGTATATAATTACGAATTAAAATTCAATTAAAAATAATTAAAATAAAAAACACTAATTTTTAGTGCACCAATAAAGGCGTGTTTCGAAGAAATTAAGAAAAAATAGATTTACTTTTTTTATCAATTCATAAATCATTTGAAAAATATTAATGAAATGAACCTTTTATAACAATTAGCTTTAAAAGTACTGTATATTCTCAAAAATATAACCCATAAATGAATAATGATGAGAAACATTTGCAAAAATATACAGTAAAATAAATTATACATGCTCTTTCAATTAAAAATTATTCCTAATTAAATTATGTTTTTTTAATTTCTAATAATTTACTATTTCCTTGATCGGGATATTTTCAAATCCTACTATTAATTCACACTTTTCCTATATATATATATATCTTGCTCAAATTTTCAATTGTAAATAAAATACCTTTTATTTATCCACTCAATTTCAAATACATGTTTTAAACTTTTAGTGGATAACACTTGATATTAATGCAATTTTTTCAAATATTAATGCATTAATTAAATTAAATTAATTTTTAATACTTTAAATAGAGTTTTAGCATTTTGTAATGAAAATTGCAATCAACAGGCTGTAGCTCAACAGGTAAAAGGCCAGGGTTTTAGCATTTTTTATTTGAAGTTGAAAAATGCGAGTTCAATTCTGGTGAAAATCAATAATTTTTTAATTAATTATTTAAATTAATTGTAATTATTTAGTTAAAAGTAACTAATTTTCTTTGTTGACCCGAGTCGGAATTGTCTATAATTTTTTTTATTTTACTTGTTTTTTTAATTTAAAAATTTTTTAAATTAGGTCTAGAACTTTATCCAACGTCTCTGAACGAAATTCGTAAAATTAGGTCACTTAAAACCAACACGTTTTTTCTGAACAACAGTTCTATTCAGTGTTTCATTTCCAAAGATAAATTAGGTAGCTAGTCTGAATGGGACAGGGTGACGGTTGATTACAAAACAGTGCTAACCTAATTACTTTTAAATCTATAAAAAAGTATCAATTTTATAAATTACAAAATGTTACAGAGTATACATTTATTGAATAAATAAAATAGTTATTACATAAATTAAAATGTAATTTACAATTCATTAAAATAAATTGGATTTTTAGTATTATTTATTTAACTCGTTATGTTCTAGTTTATTTGAAAGATCAGGAAAAATAATATTTTTAAATGTTATATTTGTTTGAAGCTAATTATTTCTGTATAATCTATCATAAAAGTTAAATATTTTTATTTGTAAAGGAAATTTACTTATAATTCTGATTAATTTTTCAAGGGTTTTATTACTAAGTCATTTTTTCAAGATGTAATATTTATAGTATATAAAAATCAAGAAACATGCAAATTTCGCCAAGCTTTTAAACTGAAAATTTAAAGAAAACCCCATTGTTTGTATGTCAATTAAGACAAAAATATGCTCAAATGTGAAACTAATTTTATCAGTCAGTAAAGTTATTAAAAGGCCAGTGGAAGTCCTTACGTAGTAGTAGAACAATTACGAAATATTAACTTTTGGCGTATATTTTGCAATTTTATTCAATCTATTGTGTAATCCTTGGCGAGTTATTTAACGATTTATCCTTGCATACGGTTAATAGTACCCAAAAATGTAATTTGGGTTTTAAACGCGGTTTTTTTAACTGATTAAAGCAAAAAATTCACACAAAACTGCTCATGTAATTAGAAAATTCTATACAAAATTCAATATATTTTGAACAAAAAACCCTTTTTGCATGAGATTTCTTTAGTGTGAGCTTACAATTTTAATGTCAAATTTTTATTTACATGTTGAAACGGGAGACTGAACAAAAACAAAACCAAAAATACGAAAACAACAGCAACAACAAAATTATCATAGCTCCATTTGTCTCCACAGTATAGGACCGAATTCGCCTTTTTTTCTCTCACTCTCCTATCGGCAAGCGGGGTTTCTATATGAGGTGAACATTTATGTAGATACGTTCTTACATATTTCATATTCGTATTTGCATGTTTCTGAAAGTGCAGATCGATTAACAGTCAACTAGTAGTTGTATTTGATTCAAAAATTGACAAGCGTCTACACTAAGGATATTAAACAGCATTCAGAATGTTATCAATCCAGCTTCCTTCGGTTTTTAATTGCAATATTAAATTAGGACTTTCTCTGTAAAGATTTTACTCAAAATTCAATAGAAATCTGCATATTTGGTGGAAAAACTGAATACCAAATTTCATCTGTATACCTCAAAGCGTTTTTGAGTTATCAGACCGACAGACGGACATTTTCCAAAAAAGTGTTTTTCGAACTCAAGTAGGTCTAAAACTGAATATTTGTCAAAATCTCGAATTCGAATTTCGATTGGTATACTTTCTTTATGCTACGTATATGAGAAAGTAAGAAGTTCAGTGACGAATATTGCTCAGAACATCAAAATTTCAAATCTGCCATAGCTTTTATTATGACTGAGCCGGTGTCCTGGCATAGGGGTAGCGCGTTTTCCTTGTGATCTGGGTGTTCCGTGTTCGAGTCCCTTTTTGGGCATGGTAGTGCCTCTGTGTGCTATCTGAAAGGTGTACCCCTTTTAAAAAGGGGCTGTGCAAGCGAATGTGATGAATGTGTAGCAAAAGACGTACTCTTGGTCCTAATCAGAGCTTCTAGAAACAAGAGACGCTGATTAGGCTTAAATCGCTGACTAGTTCAGTGAGCTTGTCCATGGTCAGTGCCATTAGAAACAACAACGCCGGCTGTCTGGCGCAGAGGCAGCGCGAGTCCCGGTTTGAGCATGGTTGTTCTTCTGCAGGGCCCGACTTATCCAAGTTGAGGCCCGGGGCAAAAACTTCTTTGGCCACCCGCCCTCTGCTTCAATACTTTAGTAATGAAGAACATTCATTGAAGAAGGAAATGTAAAATAAAGTTATTCGATTTGGGGGCCCCTACTTATGCAACTGCCCCGTGTGCCCCTGCGTTAGTCAGGCTCTGTGCGCTCTCTGTAAGATGTATGACAGTGCCTCCCTGTAAAATGGGGCTGTGCAAGCAAATGGGGTGAGTGTGTAGCTAAGTCGTAGTCTTGGCCCTAGTTGACGCTTCTTCCAAAACAAGAGACGCTCATTTCGGCTTAAATCTGCTGCTGTATCAGCAGGGGGCTTGTCTATGGCAAGTGCCATTAGTAACAACAACAAAAACAACAACAACATTATGACTTCATAATATAAAAATGTCCACTTTCTGATTATGACTTGTTATATCAGCAATAGGCTTAGTAAGTCCATCCGTGGAAAAGAAACTCAACCCTTGTGATAAGTAAAAATCAATATTATCTGCAAAGAAATTTACTATAAGCAATGCTGTTTGTAGAAACCTGTTAGAAAGAGCACAGCCTTTGTTATTAGAGCGTTTCGAGATAATGACCTTGAGTATGGAAAGGTAGATTAAAACATTTTTTTGCGGTACTCGCAAGGAAAGAGATGCTGCATCAAATTTTGGAAGGGGGAAAAAAGATACATCAGAGCATTAATCCTTCGAAATTAATTCACATTCTTTCCTCCCAAACAATAATATTTGCAATGCTAAAGACAGGGATTTTCAAATTCAAGATTAGGATTTAGAATAATTCTTGTATAATGGATATAATTTAAATGATGAATCTAAGCAAGAAAGTTTAAATAATGGGCAGCAGATATAAATTTGAGTGAAGTTGATCCGTAAATCAATTCGAGAATAATGATACATCACTGAAGTATTCTTGATATAACCGAAGTTGAAGATTGTATCTGTAGTCTCAGTTAGATATAATCGATAATTTCCAAATGTTTGAATTTTAACTGCATTTTTAAGTGAAATTATTGAAACGAACATTCATGGTTATGAATAAAGGCGAATATAAAAATTATAATTTTTTTCAATCTTGCTGAAATTTGACATACTTACTGTTTAAGAGATGGGGATGTCTACAAACAACTCTTAAAAAGTCCAAATGTTATTAAAAATTAAAAAGATTTTGGTGCATGTTTAATAATTTTTTCCTTTATTTTAAGAAATTTTTGTAATTTAATTTTTACCAAAAAATCAATTCGAAATTTTTAAGATAATTTTGAATTTTAAGATAATTCGAAATTTTAAAGATAATTTCGAATTAATAAGGAATTTTTAAAATAATAATTCAAAATTTTTAAGGATATGAGTAATTCCAACTTAATTTTATTGCTATATTTAATCAGTCAATCGCTTGTATTTATAAATGAAAATATTAAAAGAAAAAATAAAAATTTTATCATTGGGTTTTTAGGCATTAAAAAAGACATTGATAGAAAGTGAAAATTGTACTTTTGCCTTCATTTGAAACCACATTTTAAAAAATTTGCTCATGCATTAATTTGTAGTAGATGGATTCTATTAAATTCATTCAAATAAAATGATAAAATAAATGCATTCAACAATAATTTAACACTAAGAAAATCTACATTTAGATGAATGGTAACAGCAGCTAGTATGTTATACAGAGAAATAGTTTATATGAGATTCAACACCAAAAATTTATTCTTTTGTTTGGAAGATTATAGAAATTGAAAAAGAGTAGTTCACCTAGTATAACGATACAAAGCTTGCGTAATTGGAGAAGATGATTTAGAAATTTTTTATATTATTCCGTGAAAGAAAGCTGATAAGCTTTAAAATTCTACATTGTTTCATAAATAGTTTAACATTTATTTGATTGCTACATTTAAAAACTTTTCTTCGGATATTTTTGGAACCTCGGTGGCTTGGTGGTTAGGTCTTGGCTTATGAACCGTAGGATTTCAAGTTCGAAACCTGCTTCCACCAAAGAAACATATTGTAAGAAGGTCAGTTGATCGTTAAATCCGCCAGGTCAAACCTCCCCCAGCTGGTGTGGTGTGGAGAGGGGGGGGGGGTGTCAGCTGAAGTGTCCTCCTTGTCATCTGTCAGTGATTAAAAATTATGAGGTCCGCCTAACAATAACCCTTGTGTTGCTTTACAACAAGGTTATATATCTAAATAACACGTTTAGTATGTTAATATAACTAAATTAAACCTGATCTTTATTTTCAGGTACTTTTCCTGAAAATTTCAGGTACTTTTCCTCCAAATAATGTTATTTTCAGGTACTTTTCCTCCAAATAATGAGTTATTCTTTTATTTTTGTAATACACATTAATTTCTAAAACCTCCTTTTCTTGGGATTTTCGGGTAACGAGAGATCAATATTTTGACGAATTGTCAGACCTCTCACAGACCTGCTTTGAATCCTTGCCTGAGGGTGACCCTTGAAAAAGTCCTCAGGCCTGATTCTTTGTATTATTATTATTATTTTCTCCTTTTGATTTCGAGTTTTACTGGAACCTTTTTGCTAATTTATGAACTAGGTTAGTGTGAGGATTCTATTTCTTGGAAATCCGGGATAATTTTGGATATATGAAAATAGAACTGACAATTGCTAATTACCCTTTCATCTCTGCGGATGAAATTTTGCGTCTTCAAATCTGCGGATGAAATTGCGGGTATCAGGATTTTGTTGAGTAGAATGATAGAGGGCGATTTCGGGATCGTTAGATAGATAATAGTAAATAAAAAATTTTGGGTGTGTAAGCAAAACGTGCCAAATACTTTTGATAAATTGGAATTTGAACCTCATCTGTAGCATATTAAAATTTTTTTGGTGAATATTAGATGGGTTTTGGTCTCTTTTAATATGTATATATATGTACCACAATTCAGAATTTCAGGGAGAAAAAAAATAGATTATAAAAATGCAAATAAATTTAGAAACACGAAATTAGCCCAATTAATTAATTCAAACAAAATGATTAATTAATCTTAAATCCCCACAGGAAATTTTTTAAAAAATGTTTGAGGTTTTTTTTATAAAGAACGCTGTTGATTATAAGGTTCTATAATGACATTTTTTTTATTTCCTACTATAAAGTATATAAAGATAAAAAGAGGATATCGAGAAACATTCCAATTCGAACTCATTGAATGAATCACGCTGCAGGACTCTGTTAAAAAATGTATTTTCGGAATTATATTTATCCATCCGCCTATCTATTTCTGAACATAATAACCGAAAAAACTTTGATTTAGACAGAGAGAACCTAGTGTATAGATTTAAATTTAGATTTATAGGATTTTATCAAAATTTGAACAATATCCATTCAGAAGCGAATCTGTCTAATTGGCTCTCCGGAAAAAGAGAACATGCTAATTACAAAAACAAAAGAGTTAAGAAAATGAAATTCTGTACACATGATTAATATCAAAAATGCAGATTCTTAACACATTTTAAATCAAATCAATCGAAGGGTTGACCATCTGTCATATAAATGTCATGCATGAAAACGCAATGATTTAAAACAATGAAATTTGGTCGGCCAAACCTCATAGTGATCAGTTTGTCGGGCTACAATTATAGTTATAAATGATATCGTAATTTTAATCAATATAAAATGCATATTCTTTTTCTGCATGCTTGTGTATTAACCGCATGCGAATTATTAATCGCCAATTTTGCACAGAGAATAGGGAGATAAAATTTTTATTGATGAGTGGGGAAGAAAGTTTAGAGAAACCACACCTTCTGATTTATCTTTAAATACAAAATGATAATTTTGCGAAACAGCTGCAACTCGTAATAGGCACTTTTGAAATGGTTCCCTACTGCAATGACTACACCCAATTATAATGATTGAAGTGTCAATGTGTTAAAATTGATGGGATTGTGCTCTGTAATAAGTAAGAAAAAAGTTACTGAATTACGGAAATTTAAAAATTTGAAATTAAAGTAATAAAGAAAAATCTGAAACTTAACATTTTAGCTCCAACTGCAAAAGTAAAAGCTTAGCTTGAAATCTTGTGAGTTATCAAAAAATATATTAAAATGTTTCATTAAATTTTCGAACTTCAGATTTCAATATATGATTATGAAGTTCCCTTAATTTTTGTAAAATAGTAGAAAATCAGTAAATCAGGAAAGAACATATCAAAATATTTTGTATTTCCGGCTAAAATTTTTCTATATTATAGCTTGTTCCTTCAAAAAAGGAAAAGGTTTTTAATAGTAGGTAATTTCTAATTTGTAAGAAATTTTTTTAAAAACAGTGTTATATTATACTTGGATTTTAAAAGAAAACACTATACTTGGTTTTTATATTATACTTGGATTTTAAAGATAAATAATGTATTTCATACATTATTTTTTCTTAAATGAATATTAATGAATAGTGAAAAAATTCATTAAATATTGCATGGAACAACTATTATACTTAATCTAAAATTTCCAATAAAAGATTTTCTATTTTCCTTATTACTTAAAAAGACATAAGTTTTAAGAAAATATATTAAATTTACCTTAAAAGCACAATTAAGGTTCACAATTCACGCTTCCCACAATTTCATTCACGAGCCGTTGCCAAATAAAGGTACTAAATAACAAATTGCTTTGTTTTTATAAAAACATAGAAAATTCGATTTGTTACACGACGAGATTAAAATGGAATTCCAGATCAAGAACAAACTCTATTTTTAAACCTTTTTGCGAAACCTTTATCCGTTTAAATTAAAGAAAATGTCGGATAGCAATTTCGTACCAGTTTCATTTCCTCGTTTCAATTTTCCCTCCCCTTTTAGTAAAGACAGTTCGAGTAAATCTGTAACGGATAACCGAGACACACTGACCTGCAAATATTAAGAAGGATTCTATTTTTTCAAATTAACGACCTTCACACTTCAAACGCAGAGAGCAGATGTTTTTTTTTCTCTTTTTAACATTGCCGTCGAGTATAATGTCGTGTCTATACCAGATATTATCTTTGTTGTTTAAATTGGGTTTATTTGGGTAGTCATTGTTTTTATAAATTGGATGGCGATTATTCCCACTGATAATATGTAACTGGTTGAAACAAAAGAATAACACGTAGGTTCGTGTTTCTACTTTTTTTTTTATGAACAAGCATGTGTGGACGAAATATCAGTGTTATTGATATCGAAAAACGCGAAGACATGCAATTTTTGTTTTTTATTTGGAATAATAGACAGATTATTTGGATCAGAAATGTAATTTTCAGATAAGGCCGTTGACAAGGATTATCACAACTGTGTTATTCATAGAAGATGGTACATAAAAAGATTATGCCTAGGATTTTGTGTTATCTTATTGTCTGATACTTTTTTTACTTCCGGTGATAAACTAGATTGTCATAAGTGTAGAGAATAACTGTTCAAATAAATAATCATATTGCAAACACTCTAGTACAAGATTCCTTACTCAGAAATCTATGCTTGGCTTTCTTGCCAAATATAGTTTTTGAGACTTTTAAAATACAAAAATATTGATTTAAATTCAATTTGTTAATTTTTTTCCTCCATCTAAATTTTTTCTCATAGATCTGCATAAAATTTTTATACACATCCTGAACAATAGATCTGCATCAAATTTTGATACACATCCTGAATAACAGATCTGCATCAAATTTTGGTACATATCCTGAATAATAGATCTACATCAAATTTTGATACAATCCTGAAACATATTTCTTCATCAAATTTTGATCCGCATCTGTCAATGGGAGTCCACTTATTGTTTTGAACTGTAGCATGCTCAGTACTGCCATAATTCAAATATATATCTTTATAAATAAAATTTTCTATATAATCTTGTTATCAAAACTGTAGTTCTATGTCAAATTTTTATTTTAATAAATTAAAACTAAATCGACGGGCTTCGAAGTGCAAAATATTTATATGCGGAATTTTGAAAATAAAAATCTGAACACTTTTGACGTTCAAGGCTTGATCCATGGTCCTCATTTTATATGAAAGGGAGGAATTTTATGTGAAACTATTCGAGAGAGTTTTGTGGGAACTCCTTCAACTGATTTTAAATATGATTAGATAGTATCTTTTTATAAATTAACAAATATGTGTCATAGCAGTTTTTTTTACAATGAAATGTAATGAACGAAATAATTATTAAAACCTTTTGAAATTGACAATAAATTTGATTATTGCAACTGAAATTTTAGATTTTTTTTGTCTCATTAAGAGTGATCTCATTGGGAAAGGCCCCTTTCAGTTGAGGATGTGTAAATTCCAATGCGGGAACTGGTTCTCTTCTTCTTAATAAATACATTAAAATTATGGGGTCGGGTTATTTTCACTTATTAAGATGCAATTGTGAAATACATTTAGTATTGATTTCCAATGGGATAACCTTGCGAAATTACGCAGATAATTTTATATAATTTTGATGGCATTCATATTATTATTATTATTATTATATGCTTATTATTCAGATGGTTAATTTGATGAAATTTTTAATTGGGCACAATGGCTGTGAGAAAAAATTGTATTCTTAGATTTCGCAATTTTTCTAGTGATGAATTATAAATAAAAGAATAAAATGTAGAAAATAATTTTAATATTTTTTTTTGTTTAACTCATTTATGAAAATATGTTTTTTCATTTTTTTTCAGTTGGAATTTTCTTTAAAAATTTACAAATTACGCCTTTTGGCAAAATTTATTTGAAATGGAGGCAAATTTCGACAGATATTATTAAAAGTAGTGACATTCTAAAATTCACATGCAATGTTGAATTTCAAAAAGAATGGTATCCTTTTTAGTATGTCGTTTAAAGATCATTTCCACAAACATATTGTTACGTTTTTAGCGTAGCGTGTTCGGATTGAATGGACTTTACTTGAGGACATCGCAAACAAATTTATTTAAGTTATTTACAGGATGACTTAATAAAGTAACAATTTCAGATAAGTACAATCCACTAGTCAACAGTCACTAACAGCGTAAATGCAAGCCTTGCTCACAATAAAAACAGACTGCATAACAGCTATCGTATAGCACAGCAAACAGTAAATCGCAGTGAGCTCAATAATACAACGTTCACAGCAAACGTAAACATAGCTCACTAATAACAAGTAAGAAAAGTAATCCGCTAGTCCAGCGAAACGCTTCTCTTCCGAGAGGGAAAAAAACTAACTGACGGTACTACGGATACTCGTCCCTTAAATAGCCGACCAAGCGCACGCTCAAAAGCACGCGAAGCAACGCGGCGCTTCACATACGATCCAGCGGCTACCAGATTATTCCTTTCGCCAAATCAACCGGCTGGAGCGAAGCTTCTCGTCAAACGTCGCCATCTTCGGTGACCTTCCGCGGTGCTCGCCCGCTTGTAACAATATATTACCGAGAAGCATGTATTACTGAATGTTGGTAAACCAGTGATTACTTGAATGGAATAATTTGATTACAAGTCTCCAATTTTTGAATAGGATTTTTCAAGGATTTATTACATTTCATGTTTGCAACTTGAAACAATAATCATAACATTTATAGTATTTTAAGGATTTAAAAGTTCTAATTATTATTTTAATAATTGAACTACAAACCATGGTAATATTAGTTCTTTGATAAGTAACTGTTAACTCTAGTAGCCGTAACAAGAATTACAACTGTTAGCACAACAGACGATTTTTGAAAATGAGAGATATTACTATATCAAATGGAAATGGTAGAATGAGAGATATTACTATATCAGATGGCAATGGTTAAAGTAGAGATATTATGATATCAAATGGCAACAGAAGCCATTTTAAACATAAGAACGATAAATGCTTATTCAAAATGATGACGATGTTACATTAACGATATAAATATTATAGAATTCTATTTCTTAAAAAATTTCAGAATTTTATTCTGACATTTTAATTTTTATCTGCATCTATATCTATTTGTAATAATAAAGATGAAATTGTATGGGCATTGGTGCTCTATAGGCCAGACCGTTTGACCTACAAATTTTAAATTTTGCACGTGTATACCTTCGAGGTTAAAATGTGCATCTCGGAGTGATTTGTTTGAATCTTCACCAACATTTTAATAAATTAAAAATTATGCGAAATTACAGTTTTTTTGGCAATAACTTCCGAAAATATTGTTACAAAAATGATTTTTACAGATAAAAAATTATCTTTTTAATGATATTGATGTGTAAACCTATTAAATCCAAGTTTATATTTTCAATTAATTTTTTTAAAAATATTTTAACTTTATTTTTTAACAATTTATGTCGCATAAAATAAAAATAAAATTCAACCTGTATTAGAACGTTACGCGTGAATGAAAAAAAAATCAGCTTTTATCAACGTATTGATATCGAATTAACAAAAGTTCAAATTAAAAAAATAAATTGAAAATTATTGCAAATTGAATCTTGGAAAAGTATAATTTTCAGCACTTACTTGTATGAAGAGAAATAATTATAAAAGATGATATTCCTGAAAAATAGTTTTTCCTTTTGTGTGAAATAAAGGATTCGATTTTGGAAGCGTTTTCGTTTTTATTATTTTTTTCTTCTTCTGATAAACGAAATGTTCGAATGAACTTATTCTTTCTGAAAAGTGTGTTATTGTTTTTTTTACTGGACTGTTTCCTATTTCTTGATAGAAACAGCTAGGATCTATCTATTTTTTAAAAACTTTTAATAATTTTTTTAAAAACCAAACTGAACTGAAAAATTGTGACTGAAAAAATTTATTATTATTTTTTTCTCATTGAATTCAGACAGAAATAAAGTGAAAACGCATCCGCAAATTATTGAATTTTTTTTTAAATATCTAAAATCGCCCGAGAACTTGTATAAATTGGAATAGATAAATATTCTTTCCATTTTGTTAATTTTTGCCTCTACATCAGAGCCTAAGCTCTAATTTTCCCAACATTAAAAGGAATATAATTCTTGTAATTTAAATATATAAATGAGAATAATTTGCATGTAACTGTCGTGATTGCAATGGATAAAGTATTTTTCAATATTCATAAGAAAGTTAAGGCTAAAGTATTTTTTTAATCTTTACTGAAAACAAAATAAGAAGGTCCAATTTTATTTTTAAGTAATTTTTAATTACAGACTTGAATGAATTTCGCTTATCTACATAAAAAATTTGTCATAGAAGCTTTTTATGACAAATATTATTAAGATAATTTCATTTAGGAAGTCATTATATGTAAATGATATAAATAATGTAAAAGTAATTAAAAAATTATTTTGTATTTAAATTTTTTAAAATTAATTAATTGAAATGATTATCCTTTTTATTCCGAATCGGAATAAGTGTAGTAAATATATATTAAGATATTAGGATAAAAATATAGTAAGTAAAAATATGTACCACCTGGGAAGTAAATAATACGAGTTGCAAAGAGCTCTTAAGCAGGAATTACGTATTTGGCGATTGTTTTTAGACAAAACTTTTCTTTTATTCTGATTCAATTTTTGTCTATTTTAGCATAAACGTATATAAATATTTCTTCTTTTTTTTATTAAAATTTATTGCAGAACACATTGTACATGCATTTCTGTAGTAAAAAAAGAATTAACGTATTGTGAAAAAATTAAATTAATATTTTGTGAAAAATATTAAAAACATTAAAGTAAATGATGAAGGAAACCCAAGAAGAAATAATTATATAATTAGTTGTATAAAAATTAAAATATGGTAATATTATTTGCAAAATAGTCATTGCTATATTTCTTGTTATATTCTAAAGATCCATTCCTATGCTTTCTAAGAGAGTCAGAATTAAAAAATTGTATCATTAAAATGATTTTTAATAATAATAATAATAATAAGTAAAAGGTATTAATTGTAAACACTAAAAAGCTTATTGTATAAGTTTAAATATAAGTGTGATGAATCTTGAAATTCTTTTATAAATTTTAAATTTTTTAAAGCGTTTTTTTTAAAAATACTGTTTAGTATAACAGTATTTTTTAAAAAAAACGCAGTATTTTTAAAATAAATGTAAAAAAATCAACAAAAATATTTCAATTATTTTATTTTTTCGCATGCGAAATGTACAAAAAGAAACTATTCTAATTGCTAATAAATTCGAACTGAAAATATGAAAACTTCCTACTGTTTATAACCCCTTCAGTCCAAAAACGTGTATTTTTAAAATGATGTCAGCCTATCTGCGAGACCGATGGTTCAAAAATGTTTTGAGCTAGATCAATGAAATCTAGTATAAAGTTTTATTTTAAATTTGTATAATTATATGAAGTTTTGAAGGAAAGAATTGTGAAGAATTTATAAATGCCTAGCTGTCCTAACTTAAGTTAACTTACTAAAAAAAACTGGAGAGCTAGAGGGTTAAATTTTAATATACAGATTTAACATCTAAAATGTAGATATATTTCCAATTTAGAACCAAATTATTCAAGAGCTCCACCATCTGCTTAACTTCATTTTCATAAATATATAAATGCGATAGCATATAAATACAATGATTTAAACATATGAAATTTAACAACCGATTTTGTGATAAAATTTGTAATTCTAGGTCAAATTTTAATTTCAATTAGTCTAAAATGCACATAGGGTTTTTTTAGTAATTGTGAATTAACCCTATATTAGCACTTAATCGAAGAAAGATCGTGCTGTAATTGGCTCTTTCGTAACTATTATTTGCCCCTGGCATGCGTTTAATAACACATAAGTACAATTATCACAGACAGCGTGAGAAAATATTAGGAATATAATTCCTGTTGGTTTTATAGAAAGACTGAGATAATAATTAAAAAAATTCGATGTCAAATACAATTTATACCTGCAGCCTGAATATTATTACATATTATTCCGAAATTTCTACCAATAAAAATATTTTTAAGCGAAATGATATTGAAACATTTCAGTTCATAAAGATTTGAATAAAAAGAAATGTATCAAAGCCAAGGGAAACTGGCAATCAAATGAATGACATTTTAATGAGATTATATTCTATTAAAAAGAGACAAAACAATTGTCTCAATTTTGAAATAGACAAAAGAATATAGAAACGTAAGAATAGTGAGGCCTTTGAACTCGAAACGAAGATCAATAGCATTGACAGAATCAATACAACGAACCGAAAATAAACCGAAACTTCGAATTCCTCCTTTGACCGAGCCAGCGTTCACTAAAAAAGAGACAGCGCAAGCTAATCATTGCTCTCCAGTTTCAACAAGAGCTGGGTATTGATTTTGGTAAACCGAAACTGAAGAACTAGGTTAACCGATGGCATTGGCAAATGGGTGCCATTACAGAGACCACAGTCAAAGAACCTTCGCTAATTTGTTCTAACGATGAGGATGATGATACCTCTCATGCCTCCTTTTTTGTGCTGCGTCGAGGAACAAAAGGATGCCGAGTTCTTGAGGTGCTTGTTTATTATTCGCGTCACAATGTCTTCGCCGCTGAAAATTCTTGCATGTATTCTCGCGTGGTCTCTCGGGTTAATGTCGATAAAAGTAATTGCATATGCTGTCATGTAATTGTGGGAACAGATTGACGGGAAAGTCACAGAGGATGAATCAGGGCTCGTTGCCTCTAGGCACATTTTAAAAGTTAAGTTTGGTTGTTACATAGCTGATGGAAAAAGAAACAACCATGAAATATCTCTTTCTATTCATTTCTCATTTATGCTGCACATGACACAAACAGTGATCTGTGAAACTGACAGTACTTTCAATCGATTTTTTTGTTTATTCTTTAACAAATATGCTTGTATATTACTAACTACATGCTATTGGTAAAAAATAGTTACAAGAAAGCAAACAATGCGAAATCTTTGAAAGTTAACCACTGGGATGTGGTTTATACACAAGCACAAGAGAATCGAATGTGAATGTTGGACATTTTCCCCCCCAATTGCTTAAAGTTAAAATTTGACAATAATTGACCGAATTTTTCAGTTAAATCTCAGCATTTTTGAGTTTTTTTTTAAGTATTCACAACTCACAATTTGCCGCTGCCGTGGAAGAGGGGCAACCCGTGTCGGGTATGGTTGTTATTCTTCTGTGTTCTATCTGTGAATTGTGTTAATGTGCACTCCCCCTCGTAAAAACAGGTTGTGCAAGCGAATGTGATGCACTAAGCAGCTAAGTCGTAAGTTGGCGCTACTGAATAAACAAGAGGCGCTCACTCGGTTTAAATCGCTTGCAGATAATTGTCAGCAATAAAGGGCCATAAGTCTGTGGTGAAAGCTTCCTAACCCCAGAAACGTCCACGAATGTCACTTTTCTCTAATGGTTATCTACTCGGCTACAAACCCTAACGTTGCGGGTTCGGTCAGAAAGCTCAATCTTATCGGTTCTACCATTTATTTACAAGCCATAACAACAACTCTAAGGTTTAAATAAAATTTGACTCAGAATTACAATCGTTGTCACACATTCACATACTAAATTTAACTCGCTGCATTTTTGAGTTACTGCATTTATATGTTTGTGAAATGTCAAACTAATCCCTCAACGGATATCATTCAAATTTGATGCGGATCTACATTTAAATCTGTGCACCAAATTATATTTATCTTGCTTACTTCGCACACTTGTATTAACTTTTATTATTAGTATTGATATAATTTATGTTCTCTTGATCCATTGTCATTGCTTGCATGTCCTTTTATATCATATAATGTTGAAAGATATCTCAAAATTGAAACTAGATATCACATCATTCACTAATTAATAAACGTTTAACCTCGTTCATCAATTAATATAGCAGCTAGTAATATAGCTAACCAAACAGAACATTTAGTTTGACGCACAATTATAATTAAAAATCGTACGCACATTTGGTCTCATAAAATATTGTTCATCAAAGTTGTCTGACATTTTTGAATGCTATTAATATGGTGGAAAACACTTGATCGCTCGGTTAAACTGACGCTGTCACTTGTGCTTTTTATGTATCGTTGTTTGAGCTTCCATTGATGAAAAGACAAATAAAAAATTTAATTTGAACGACCAATGATTGCTTCAGCCTACTTCCTGCTACGATACTTTCTCTTTCTATTACCCACCTTGCCCGGGGGACTCGGAACGAGTATGAGGGGCTTTCGGCATGGTGGTTGGATCTCGCCACCCTGGAGCGTACAGTAATAGGTGGGGATAGGCTCTGCCCATCTATGAGGGGATGTACTTCCAACGGGAAGGGTGTGCCATTGTCGGTGATGACTTTTAGGACTCAACCACAGTTCCCGCTAGTGTTGCTGTTGTGGTGGTTCGATTATTCAGTTTTATGGTTTATTCCATGTTTCTACGGATGGCTCAAAAAGTCTGATTGACTTCCCTTCCTATTAAACATTAAAATAGTCTTAAAAATGGATCCCAAGAGTAATTTTTTGAGAGAAAGTCATTGCTTTCAAAAGTATTGATACAAATCTTATCAGAGCTTTACTTGCTTAGCTTATATTAAGATAATTTTTACAAGAAAGTTGGATTTTTCAAGTGCGATTTAATGCTTCCTTTTAAGCAATTTCTCATGACTAATAGTTCTTAAGGCTGTTTTTTTAAATCTTTGTGAATCACATATTATAACAGAACTTCTCTAGGGCACAATGTTTATGCTTTGAATGAGAATAACAAGAAATTTTTTTTGCAGAGGCAGATGAATACAAATTATTGTGTTAGATGAACGTAATGCTAATATAAAACAGAGAATGCTTTTGATTTAATGTTCATTTTTATTTGCTTGAATTATATTTTCAGTTTCAATTTTGTAGTCTGCTTTTCGACGAATTGGAAATTACAAAAGGAGTTCAAATGAAAAGGTACGAAACGTTGCAATAACGCAACCGTTAACATTATGCCGCAGTGGGAGAAAGTAGCGAGGTATCTCCAGAATCGATTAGAGTCTCCGGCGTAGATCGGAGCAAACACAGGAGAGAGCAGAGGCTCTTATAAAGAGGGCCGTCCAATGTCAGCTATTTGTTGAATTCCTCGAGCAAAGAAGAACCGTTAATTCCGATGTGTACTATACTCCTAAGACTATGCAGGTCCATCAAGAACAAAAGACCGGACCTACTCACGAAGGGGTCGTTCTGCTCCATGATAATACGAGCCCACACGTCTTCAGGGTCACACAAGTGGAATTGACCAAGTTCAAGTGAAAGCAATTCGACAATTCGCCCTACAGCCCGAACATGCCACCCTGCGATTTTCATATGTTTGGTCAACGGCAAAAAAAAACCCTGAAAAACAAGCGCCTTAACTCGGACAGCGAACTCAAGGACGCTGGGAAGGACTGGGTTTCGTCATGGCCACTAAATTCTGAGAACAAGGAATCCTTCGGCTCATTAATCAATAAGATCTTTCTGCTCATGCCTATGGTGTATAATTTGAATAAAGTCTTTATTTATACCCTCAGTGTTGCTTACTGCCTTTTATAATTTGAGCACTCCTTGTAGATGTCGGAGGTTTCTGGAGTCTTAGGTCTTATAGATTCATATATTCTTATGATACTTAAAGATTTTGCTGAAGAACGCTTTCTGTTCAGCATCCATTTTAGGATAAATGTGGCTTAGTGGTACAATCTCTTTATTGAGTACAAATTTTGAGACCTGATCCATAAAAATAGCAGGTCTTCGTCTGTGTAAGAAATTAACTTCCATTGTTAAAACAGCTATAAATTTGCTTAAAAATGGGATTTTAATATGACTAAATTAAATCAAGTGAAGTTTGGCATCTATTGGAAGATGGAAACCTATGTTTAAAAAATAAGGATCAGGATTGTGAAACAACTTTATGAGAGGAACCAATCTTTTTTTGACACTTAGGGTTATCCATGTGATGGTGTGTTGACTTTCTATGCGGATTATCATAAATATACAAATATAAAGTCAAAATGTTCAACACTCGAGCAAATGCTAATCTAGGTAATATTTTTCTGATTCACCTGTCTCCCAATAATTGATAATTGGAAATTAAATCTAATTTCAGAAGAAAATAGATGCATTGATGGTATACTGTTATAGAAATCCCAAAATCCAAGGTAAGTAAAGTTTAACGACCCTTTATGCTTTATACCATGTTGGGCTGGTTGCAGAGTCATAACCACTGCATTTAAAGATAATGAGGTCGAGGAAATTAATTTAAAAAATTGAAATTAATTAAAAAATTACATAATTGTGCTTATATGCTTCAGATTCTGTAATAAGATGATCCGGAGACAATTTACAAATGATTATTTCAAAAATGAATTAACATAAAAATAGATTTTCTCTTTGAATGTAAGGAAATAAAAATGATTTTTCCCCATCAATATATGAGGCTTTAGTTTACAGTTAGTTCCATTGTTTTCCCATTAGTAGAACAAATGAATAAAGTAAAAATTTACAAATGGTCTACTTGTCGCTTTCCCTTCAAGAGTTTTGTCGCCACACTAGAAAAACATATTCTCATTACAATAAACCTAAGTTTCTGTTATCCTCTTTCTGTTATATCATCGGAAATGACACTTTACCACTTCGCATACAATGACGTGTCTGATACGCGCATCGAATTACTGAAATTTTATTTTCACGTCTGCAATTAAGCCACAGAATTAAGTATTTAAATACGAATAAATCAATATGAAACGATTTAGAATCCCAAATGCTCCATGTATTATTAAAAAAATCAAATTAACAAAAAATTACCAAAATAGGATGAGTTATCTAGTTAGAAAGTTAAATAAATTCGTATGTCAAATGGTTAAATGCTTCAAATTCTGTAATACAGAGATCCGGAGCAACTTTACAAATAATTATTTCGCAAATTAATTAACGTAAAAATAAACTTCCTTATTGAATGCAAGGAAATAAAAATGATTTTTTCCGTCAATATATGAGGCTTTAATTTACAGTTATTTCCATTGTTTTCCCATTAGTAGAACAAATGAATAAAGTAAAGATTTACAAATGGTCTACTTGTCTCTTTCCATTCAAGAGTTTTGTTTCCGCACTAGAAAAAAAGCGTTGTCATAACAATAAACCTAAGTTTTTGCTTTTCACTTTCTGTTATATCATCAGAAATAGCTCTTAATATTGCTAATGTTATCGAGATTTCTCGTTTGAAAATAAATGAAGAAAGATACGTATAAAATTTGTAACCTAATGCCTTATAGAACATATCATTCCATCAACTGTTGATAGTTTAATTTAGTTATATTAACATCCTGTTGTAAAGCAATACTAGGGATATTTTGGTACGGACCTCGTAATTTTGAACTGGGGTCAGATGACGAGGACGGTCATAAACTGGAGCCCCCTCTTACCACCACACCTATGTGAGAACGTTGAGTAGACGGATTTAACGCACATCAGGCCTCCTTACACGACAGTCCTTCTGTGGAATCGGGTCTTGAACCTGAAACCTTATGGCTCACGAGTCGAGAGCTTACCCCCCCATCACCACCACAAACTGCAGAGGAGCACAGAAATCTCTTAATAAGATTTTTTCTGCATGACCATGAATCCCAATTCCAAAGAAGGACTAATGTAATGAAAGTTAAATCAAAGTGTCAAAGAACTTCCTTTTGATGTAAAAAGAAAATTTAGAGAAAATCTCTACTATAAGACCGATTATTTGGTTGAAAAGTCGGGCTTTTTATATGAATATAGTTCACGATATCCCAATTAATTCGAAAATCATACTAGTGTTACTCCAAAAGGTAATGGAAATATGACTAAATTAAACTAAGACTTCCTTTTGTTGGTCGAAATTATAAATTTATCTCAGACAAGTTTTGATTTCGAAAACGAAAAAAACTGTATTCATATCTATTTCCATTTTTCCTCCCATTTCCATCCATTTGCTGATTTTCGAAATTGCTCAAAATTTCTAAATAAATTAGTTTTGGAAATTACTTTTAGCAGAATCGTTTTGACAAAATATTTGTTCATTAAACAGAAAACGCTGCAGTCTGTGCAAATGCTTCGAAAATTCAAAACAGGACGCAACTCCAACAAATCAATCCAAAACAGGATGTTAATCTAAAAATCAAATTATTAATTCCTAATATAAATAACATGATCCAAGACCTTTTCTTCTTTGTGGTCCATCTAAATAACTGTTTACAGACCGACATTTCCTCCATCCCAAGTTCCTTAACCCTTCCCCATACATTATCCAACCGCTAAGCATCACGGGAATATCATAAAAAGTAGAGAACCGGTGATAAATTCATATCTGAATGCATCCACCAAACTGGCGAGCAAAATTACTAATTACCCAGGAGTTCGTGCGTTTTCATTTAATGTCATTAAGCAGCGGAGAGTCATTACACAGAGCTTTCTTTTTCGATATAAATAATATTTGATGAATGCATTAGGGGTAGAAAAAACACGCTAGATGTGACACACATTCACGGCACTGGCCTCTTTTCTGTCTTCACGATCACTGCCATGGTCGCTCGCCGAAGGTAGGGAATGGGTATCACTTGCACTGAAATTTAATAAGAGGGAATCGATGATTTATTACTAGATTTTGGTCTTGGTGGAGTCAGTGACCTTTGCAAAAGTTGGGTTTTGCCGGTCAGTAAATTCCACCACAAGGGGAAAGGCTTTAACAGGTTGTTTGTTTTAAGGTGATGATTGTTGACAGAAAGTGATGTGATCCGTTGACAGAGCGATTTTTATTTTGGATTTTGCGATGCATAGCAAATTATTCTCTTACGGTTCGAGTTATAGCATTTTTTTAATTCTGCGACAAATCGTTTTATTAATGGGCAAAAGTGAATTAAAGTTTAAAATTGGAAATATCATAATTGAAAAAAGTATTTAAATTCCTAATTAGATTGGGAATTTAATTATTATTTCCATTCATATAAGAATCCAAGAAGTATCCGAGATATTAAAATATAGAAGTGAGGTACTTAACTATTAGACCGTCTTCGCCAATGATCGCCAACGGTTTAGCAACTCATTGGCGACGGATTGAAATTGGGCGATAAAAATCAACGGATTACACCATTACGGATTGCTATAATTGGCGGTTTAGCAACTCATGGGCAACGACTTAAAATTTGGCGAAAAGGTGGACGGTCTAATACATAAGTACCAAAAGTGATTTTTTACTTTATTGTAGATGAAACATTTAAAGAAAAAATATTGTGATCGTCAAAAAAAAGTCAAATTTGTGGTTACTCGTTTAATACCTCGATACTTTTTACTCGGTAAAAGAGCTTTTATTTGCCCAAACTGCCTTGTAAATTTAACCATTGTTCATATCTTAACCATTTGCACTCGGAAAAGTAATTCGATGCGTAATTATTCAATATACAAGGCCTTGTTTATTGCTCTAAATTTGAGTGTGTGTGTTTAAAGTTGAATTTCTCCGACTTCTTACTATTTTGTAAGTATTTTCAATAATCAGAATTGAAAAATAAACAAATAAAACGCAAAAATGATGCACCGTCTTGAATGGCGACCAAGAGGCACCACCGAATGCAAAGGGTTAATCAAATGACCTAATGTTTAGATTTCGTCGGGTTCAATTTTTTAACTGCTCATTCCAGGAAATGCAAATGCTGATGACTGAACATCCCCATGGAAACATTTTGAAATTTTAAAAAAGATATTGGTATTTATCATTATATTTAATATTTTTATCAAAAATTTGTTTCTCTTTAAAAGACAACATGTCAAATATCTTAATCATAGCACATTTTGACATTTAATTTTTACATGCATAATATATTTTTATATATTTTAACTATACGTATAGCACAGTCAAAACCCACAAATCCAATCTATTTGAGGTTTTGAGGAATCTTCACTTTTCTGGCTTTCTTTAGATCCTTCCAAAACGTTTTTGGAATTTTATTGGACGGTGTATCGTCCTGTTTATTTTCAATAACTAAAACATAGTTTGAGAATGAGGGATCAAATTTGGTACACAGTTTCTACATAGAATTTGTAAAATTTTGCGTAATTCGAAGTACGATTCATTCTCAGAATGCCTGTCTGTTTGACTGTAAGAAATCAAGTAAATATTAAGAATGAGGACATTTAGTGCACAGCGTAGTATTTTAAGTGTAAATTCTTATGGAATTTTCAATCAAATCTATCAAGAGGTAGATTATCTATTGGCCTGCAATTTCGCATTCATATAAACTAAATGACTTAGATTAATGAAATTCTATGCCCGTTTTAAGATCGAAAAGGTCGAAATGTCTCGAAATTTGAACCAAAAATGTCAATTGAATAAGTATCTCATGCAAACAAAGACATTAACGCAAAAGCGCATTGATATAGATAAATAAAATTTGGTATAATAACTTGTTACTGAAATTGTTTTTCTGTGTCAAATTCGGATTTTAATCAGTCAAATGCCAAAAATAAATGTTCGGAATTCCTTATTGCACTTTAAGACACAAAATGTTCTTAAGCGGGAATCCGAAAATAAAAATTCGAACATTCTTGTCTTAAATCGTTTTTTACTGAAGGTTCAAAATTTTTTGTATTTCGGGGTGGGGAATAATATTTTTTAGAAACGTTTCTAATGCTCACTCCCGCTTATATTTATTAATATACATTTTTTAAATCCTGTCATTCTTGTGATAATTGAAATTTAGATAACTCAGAAAATTAGAATGTTACATGATTCTTTTTTAAAAAATAAGAAAAAATTTCCTTGCCCTTTTCAAAAACCTCAATAACTGCCCGGGGAAATTAGAATGTTTCATAATTCTTTTTCAAAAAAAAATCCCTTGCCCCTTTCAAAAATCTAAATGACTGCCCGGGAAAATTAGAATGTTTCATGATTCTTTTTCAAAAAGTGAGAAAAATCTCTTGCTCTTTTCAAAAACCACAATGACTCCACGGCTTTCTGTTTTGATATAAAAAATTGGGTCCCGGTTAGCTAATAGCTATTAAACAAATGTATGGAATCTTTTGAGTATTCTCAAAAAATGTTCCAGTTTCCGAAATCTATTTGAGTAGGGTCTCAAATCAACAAAGGATGCGTCCCTGGCATTCAATCAAACATATTTAAGGAAAAGGGGAATAGTGATCTCCAAACTTTTTGAGCATCCACTATAGTTTCTTAGAAGGGCCATTTGGGGCTTGGGGATTTTTTAACTTTGAAATTGTCTCATTCAGTGCTGGAAACTGAACATAATTCAGTACTAAAATTATCAGACACTCACTTGTTTCTCAAGATTTCTCTTTTTTAATTTTACTGCGCATATAATCAGGTAAAAATTACTATTTGTAAGTAAAAAAAATGAAAACTATTATTTAGATACATTTGTCATAGATTGCGAAAAGATATTGGATTTATTTAAAATTTCAGTCGGACTGTACTGATTTCTTTAATATAAAAAAATATTGGATAAACATAATGATAAATAATTTTGATAAACATTAAAAGTAGTGAGCTTAATTTAATTTTAGAAGGTTAAAGAGCTTCCGTAAATTTTCCAGATTGAACTTTCATTAGAGAAACAATGCGATCGCATTCTATTATGGTAAAAATAAAGTAAAGTTTGATCATACCTTGTTTTTGAAGAAGTAGGAAAGATGATTTTTTTTCTCAATTCTCTGCTTTTATATTCTTATTTGAAATATAAAAAGCAAATTTATAGATTCTCACTCACATTTTCTAGTTATGAAAGATGAGAATTACGGCTATAGGTTTCGATGTGTTTGAAATGAATGTTTTCGAAAATATGGTATCTTTATTCTTTCTTCTTTATTTCGTTTTTCAAATATGATAAAGCGACAAAAAAAGACTCTGCACATTTTTAATTTTAAATATTATATCGAGCATTGAAAAATTATCTTGTATTCTTCTGGATTTTGATAAAATATTTCTGCCATTTCTTAATTTAGAAGTGGATTGTTCAGATAAAATGATAAACTGCATGTTAGACACTTGTATGTCTTTGTGTTGTTTTTACTCTTCCAACCCATGATCTCAAAGTAAACTGGATTCGAATCACTCGGGCAATGTTTATTTCTTTGTTGTGGGCAATGCCTATTATGCAAATTTTTCGAACTCGACTTGCAAAAATGCGGGTGAGTTCAAGATCTTCGTGGGCAGTGCTACTTCTTCTTCCCTCCAGTCAAATTTCATTCGAGAGATCGATGGGCGAGTCTTCGAGCGATGAGGTGATATCAGACAATGCGGTTGATTTGCTTATTAGCGTATATTAGATGCGTCGCCAATTTCTCTGAAAGAGTGGATTCGAATCTGGGTATAGCTTATTCACCCAAGATGTGGTGATGTCAATTTCCTTGACCTATATTTTTATTCAGAGTATTATTTCTTACTTAAAGCATGAGCTTGTAGACTTTTACCGTAATAAATATAATCTTTATAGACACTGCTTTTTTCATTTTGCTTCCTCGAACTTAATCCCACTGTCAAGCTTTGCTACATTTCGGGTTAGTCTAACTCTGTCAAACTAACAGAGTGGTTATGGGACCAGTATTTTAACCGGAAGTACAACACTGCATTTAATTTAAAAATTTACTTAAAAAATAATTCTCCAAGTTTTTATTATATAAAGAATATAATTTCTCTACACAATAAGTAATAAAGTTTTTTTTTGACAAAATTCATTTATAAGATATTAATTTCTGCTATACTTAAAGACAAACCTGTTTGCATATGTAGAGTGAATCTCAAAACAGATAATTCAAAGTTTAAATTGGTATTATCCCTTTTACTGTGACTATGATTAACACATGAACATGTTTTACTATCCAATTAAACAACATTCTTATTTTTTCCAACAATCTTAAACTTTTAAAAGAATAATAAAAACAACTTTTTTTCCTAATTTAGAAAACGTGTCATTAATTGCTTTTTAATTAATTTTCTGTTCGAACAGTTCAGGAAGTACAGAGAAAATATTTAATAATGAAATAAAAAATATATGATACCAAAAAAAATTCTGAAAAGAATTGCTAACACACACGTACACACACAAGCGCTAGCTATTTAACAAACGATAATTGGTATGTTATATCTAAACATTCATTAAATGAATACAAAATTTATGAAATTAGAACAACATCAAAGTAAAATTGAGTGGGTTGTTTAATTTTTAAATATGGCATTTTAATCAAATGGATGGAATAGTTATGTTTTAAAAATAGTTTTTATTTGATTACTGTTATTATCTAATAATTACAATAATATAACGAAGTTCTAAAGTGTGCAATTCCCAATAGTAATTATTATACAATCTATTTTTGATAAAGAACTGGGTCGATCTTTAAAATAAAGATTTTTGAGATTAACAAAATAACATTTTTTTAACTAGGTGATAAAAATATAAATAATATACTTGAATGGATGCTCATTAAAAATTTATTTTTATTTATAATATATTGTTGAATACAGCTTTCTAGAAATTTTTATTAAATATTTCAATTTTAGATTTTAAAAATTTACGTGATTATTTAAATGAACGACTGAAAGATGCTTAATTATCTTTAAATCTTAGCAACGTATATTTTCCTGAAAGGTCGAGAAAAATTCATTCATAGGAATAAAAGGAAATGAATAATTTCCTTTTATTCCTATGAATAATTTCCTTTTATTCCAGCTCATTTCCATTTAATTGCGGATTGTCATAGCTCGCTAAGAAAATATAGCTAATTAATTTTACTTGCTCTAGTTTGACTCTTTTTTTTACTTTTAACCTCTGTCTCTCTTCTAATAATAAAGGCAAATGAATATTCTATATAAATTGATGTTCTTCAGGTAAGGCTGTTTGATTTAAAAGATACCAAATTTAACAGAATTATACTTTAAAAGATAAAAAATCTGAAATTGAATTTTTTTTTCAAATTTCAATTAATTAAACATTAAACATATTTTTTGAGTTATATCTATATGTGTGTCTGTCAGTTTGTCGGTCTGTGAACTTGATAATTCAAAAAGCTTTTCGAGCTAAGTGGATGGAAATTTGGATATGACTTATGATCAAATTTTGAACGAAATTCATACTGATGAATTCTGACTGTCTGGTTGTCCAAACGAAAGTGAACATCATAATTATAAAATGTAAAAACTTAGAATGACACAATTTGGCTCATAGATTTAACATTTAAAGTTTAGATTCTTATCAAATTTTGTCTTTTATTCTTTAATGGGTCGATTGTCCTTCAGTCTGTACTTTCTCATGCATTTAAATACAGTAACTTAAAATCTCAATCACTTAAATAGATGCAATTTAGTGGGCTGTTTTACATTAAAGATTTAATGTCAAATTTTGAAACATATCCATAAAAAGGGATGACCGTCCGTGAGTCTATTCTTTCTCATGCATGTAAGTTCGTTTCAAAAATGCAGCGAGTTAAATAAGTGAAATTTGGTGTATTACCTCGTTGCCTCATTTTCAATTCTATAAAAAATTTGGCTTCAATCACCATCAAGATAATTTTTTAAAATGCATACCTTGCTTTCTTTATTGAATTTCGAAGCAAAAAACGTTTATGTGCAGAATTCAAAAATTAAAAGTTAAAACCCTCGTAATGTTCATACCTTTGCTCTAGAACCACACTTTTATTGGGAAGGTAGGATATCGCCTTTATCTGGAAGTATTTGAGGTAGTTTTTGTGAGACTATTATCGCTGTTTGAGTCCTAAATTAGGTATAGGGTAGAAATAAAGAACATAATTCTTCGAGAATTATGAAATGTAAGTTAAGATGACTTATTTAGATTGTAATAACATTTATTTTTTTGGTAAATAATTGATGGAAGAAAAAGTATTTTATATAAACAACTCTGTCATGAAAAAATAATTTTAGGACGTTAAATAAGTAGAGATAAAAAATGAAAGAAGCATATTACGTAAACTGCAATTCTGTAAAAAAGTTTTCTTGATATTTAAAAAAAGATTGAACAATTCGGTAAAAATAAATTCGTTTTACACAGAATTATTTTAAAATTCGGTTGAAATAGTTTATTTCTTTGCGTTTCTATTCGAAAAAAATGCAATTGAAGAGGAATATTTTTTTAAAAAATCTTGTTTCGTCTGCTGAGACATTTTCGAAAAGCACGAATACATCCAGTTTAATTTTTTTAATCAAGTATGCTCCATATTCAACTTGTTTTGTGAGATATTCCCGCTAATTGAGCCATCAATTTAACATAAGTAAGAAATAAACAAAGAGTTTTTGAACCCTGCAAACAACAAACCTTGTTGTAGGTAATCAGAATCCAGCAAGCATTATTATAGTAAAATAAAATAATCATTGTAATAAAAAGATGAGTTTTTTTATTTAATCACATATAATGTGAAATGCAACAAACAACAAAGAAGGAAGACCGTTCGAGTTTTAAGAAAAAGTAAGGTAAAGACGGGAGCGAATAGATTTCGGAAAAGTTAGATTAAGTGTTGATTTTTATTCTATGTTTATGTAGTCCTCTTGGGAAAACTTTCTTAAAAAAGAAAGAAAACCTCATAATATTCAAATTTCGTACATTTATTGATAACCAGCTGCCTTTGGTGACCAGCCAGTTCATCAGTATTAATGTCGGCTGAAAAATTCAATTATTATTTTATATAATTTGGTCCTGTAATGGAATTTTTAGCAAAGTATTTTTAAGCTTCAAATTTCGATAATCATATAATTCACTTATACTAACTATGTAGGCCTTAAGCAGTCCTGATTTTTGAACTCCGCATCTCTCTTAGCGCCCATAAAATTCAGTACTAAATTAAAGTGGAAATGATGAAACTGCAATTAATATAAAGAACTTTTTACTCAATCCAAGCATGTCAAAAAAAATTGTGAACTGAAAGCAGAGTAGTGAGACAATGAAGTTTTATATTCAATACAGAAATTGAAATATTCTTTGAAATTATTTTTTTAAATTCACGAACTATAAAAAGAGAAAATAATGCTGTTGTCGAAAAAATTTGAACTTTATATTTTATCTTCCTCATGCTTCGTCGATTCTTCATGCTTTTGTCGATTCCTCTAACCCAAGGAATCGTAGTTTTAGAATTATTTTCCTCTGACATTAAATACAATAATTCATAAGCGTTTTCTGTTCGTCCAATGAAATTCGGTTTTGGTTTAATTTCAGCAAATTTGTATATTTCTATTAAACTTTGAAAAAAATCCACTCTTAGGAACTTTGTTCACTTATTTGCGCGCTATTTAGCAAAATATCGGCAATGCATAAAGAGCTTGATAGATAAAATTTGGAAGACAATTTTTAAGTTCTAACGTGTAGATCAGTAACAAATTTTAAAACAACTTCTTGTTGTTGACGTGGCACTTGCCCTTTACAAGCTCGCAGATGCATCAGCGATTTTGAACCGAAATGAGTGTCTCTTGCTTTATGAATCAAAGGCAACTAGTAGTGACCAAGGCCAGAGCAACTAATAGCGAACCAAGTATCAACCCCTTGGGTCAAGAGGACTCATCATCACATCCGTTTGCAGAGTGCTTTTTTACAAGGCAGCACATTCACTCGCCTTACAGATAGAACACGGAAGAACAACCGTTCCCGAACTGAGACTCGACCCCGGGGATGCCCACATCACGGGGAAGACGCACTACCACCCATATGTCAGTACGCCGGAATCAATTTCTTAAAAGAACTGATTATTTGCAAATTTGCATGCCTTTTAACTAAAAAAACAACAACAGAAACTTCAATATCAAATTTGGTATGGGATTTTGTTATTAAAATTACAAATTTTTAGTCAAATTGCAGTTTTAATATGTCGGCAAATACTCATCAAAATGCTCATTTCGTTTTCTAATACCGTATTACCAATGAACAGAAAGCCTCTTCACAGGATTCTGATAGTAAAAATCTGAACATTCGTACTCGTAGCCAATCTAACAGCCGTCTTTAACTCTTAATTTTCTTTTAGGGTGTAGAGGAAGAGGAAATACCTTTGTTAGAAAGCTCGTGAGAACATTTAGGATAGACGAAACTCACTGGTTTAATGAGGAATTAAAAATGGGAAAGGGGTGATAAGGCCTTTCTATTTTCGTGATGTTACTTCAAAAATATGGTGCATTTTGCAATTAATTTCTTCATATAAAGAAAAATTAGTTTGGGATAGCGATTATTTTCTTTGGATTAGTTATTTAACAAAATTTAAATTAGATTCGCCTAATTCGAATTATTTTTCACGACAAAATTTTTGCTTGATTTGGCCTCTTTAAATTTACTCTTAATTATTTGGTGACAAAAATGCCGTCTCAAAAAATTGTCTTTAATATTGCCGAAGTGAGTTTTGAAATATATACAATACAAAAATAAGGAAAAGTATTTTTTTGGAAAGTATATTAAAAATAATTAAAAAATTATTTAAATTTGAAAATTATTTAGAAATACATAAAATTTAAAAACTTATGAATGCCACCGAATAATACTATACGAATTGCACTGACATATACATTGGATAAAAAGATCAAGATCAAGGATCTCATGCTGTTTGTTGTATGTCTGTAGAGGAAACTCATTCAGAACTCATTTACTCATGGTGTTTGTCGTATGTGTGTAGAGCAAAATCATACCAGAGCTCTCCAACCCTATTCGAAAGCACACGGATTTAAAACATAAAATCTTGATCACAGGACCACCACAACAATAACTGGGGGGACTGTGGTTGGGTCCTAAGGGCCATCACCGGTCACGGTATAACCTTTCCCGTAGAAAGTACGTCCTGCCATCGACGGGTGGAGCCTCCTACCCCCCGTATTAGTATACCATCCAGGGTGGCGAGATCCAATCACCATACTGGAGGCATCTCATCTTCATTTCTAAGTGCCCATCTGGAGGGGGGGAGTTGCGATAGAGGAAAGAAATTGTGGTAAATGGTAGTTCAGAATGACTAGAGAAGGAGCGTTAAGTCGTGCTGGACAGCATGTACTGTTGTAGTTTCATACATTAGCTTGGTTTTAAGAGAAATAGTAGTTATATGAATAAAAGGAAGTTTTGAATTTCCGAAAACTTAAAAAGTAGTTTTTGCGCTTTTAAAGGAAAGCAAATTGTTAGTATCATGTTACAAAGTTACTGAAAGGAAATGTTAATATTTCGAACAATTTTAATAAAATAAAATGTTTATAATTTTTGATCAAGCCTATAGTAATAAATCTTGTCGAAGAAGTAATTACTCATCAAATATGATATTATTATGATTAACAATATGCATTATTAAGCATTTCGAATATTTTTTACAGTAAGTATACCATAGATAGTATGCGAGTCTATGGATATTACCAAGTTAATATGATTTTAATCTCATTCAGCTGATCTTTCCCAGGATATTTCCCTCATTTCAAATAATTAATTACTATTCTAATAACATAATAGTTTATAGTTGTTTCTTCAAGGATATTTTGTCTATTGAAATTATTAAAAAAAAGAGATCTTATGTAAAAAATGCAGTTCAAACATTCCCGTCTTTCTCTTGGAAATACAAGGCCTGTTTTTTAAATTTTTGTTGTTCTCCGCTATTTGTGGGTCGCTTAATTTATTAAACGCAGTTTTAAATGTTTTTAATACATATCTAAAACATAACAAAAATGTGCCTGTGTATATTCGTTATTGTTGCCAGATTTACATTGTTAATCCGTTTGGAAGGGAACACAAGGTTACAGTTTGGGTTTGGAGGGTTCAGGGTTCGAAACTCCACAGAAGAAATACTAATCCAGTGATCCTGAATTCTATTGAGGATAGATACAGATGATTCTGAATTCTATTAAGGATAGATACAGATGATCCTGAATTCTATTAAAGATAGATACAGATAATCCTGAATTCTCTTGAGGATAGATACAGATGATCCTGAATTCTCTTGAGGATAGATACAGATGATCCTGAATTCTATTGAGGATAGATACAGATGATCCTGAATTCTATTGAGGATAGATACAGATGACCCTGAATTCTATTAAGGATAGATACAGATGATCCTGATTTCTATTAAGGATAGATACAGATGATCCTGAATTCTATTGATGCTAGATATAGAGAATTCGATTGATGTCCTCTTGCGCAGTGATGTTTGCAAAGAGAGATATCAACTGGAGTGTTATATCCGTTCGATCTGACTAAAATTTAATTATAACAGGTCCACCATGTAATAAGCTGAACCTTTTAACCTTTCTAAAAGTGAGGGGGAGGGTCTTCTCGAAATAATTTCGCATACTCCCTAAAAAATAAAAGGTTTTATCTTCTACTAAGTCCATAAATAAACATTTTGGACCTTGGAGAATGCCAAGTGGTCAGAATTTTATTTTCAGAATCTTGAAAGGTAAACTTTTTTATAGCAGAGACATAAAATATCAGTATGCTTCTTAAATGCTTTGTTTTTGTCTGGTCGAGACCAAAAATTGATGAGAATTTCATTCGTATAGTTCCTGTTTACATTGAATGACTTAATGAGTTTCTGATTTATCTTCTTTATAGAAAGTGAGACACAATTCCAAAAATATCTCACTCTTGGTTGTCTGAATGAAGAAATTTATCAAAATACCGAGGCCGAATTTTTTTTTTTTGTTTACCATAACTTCTTTTCGTAAGCTCTGTAGACTAGAAAATGAACAACAACATCGAATCTAGAAAGGAAAAAAATCTCTACACCATTTGATTAGACAAATTGCTTTTACAATGCTTTTGAGCCGTTAATGGGCCAGAAAATGGAATGTTCGTATAAACTGTTGACCCGTAATGGGATAGCAGCGTTTTTTAATGCATTTATTTATAAATTAAATAGTGAAATTTATAACAAAACTGAAATTAGATTAGTTAAAACTTTTATGTCAATAGTAGTTGTTTAAACAGGGACATAAAAAACATACAAAACCTTTTAAACGCTGTTAAAAAGCTGTTTTCTTTGCTTCACTGCTTTTCACGGTTTAAAAAAATGATTCTTGAAATATTTTGGACTAAAAATGTTACAACCATGAATAAAAGACTCATTGATTGTTTTACTGGCTGACGTATTAATGGGTTTAGTCAATGTTAATGAGGAAAATTCTACAACTCGTCTGGTGGGTTGTGCAGTGAAGATGACAAATATACTTGATAATGCTTAAAGGACCCTATTCTACTCACAAACAAACAAAAATGAATATGCTATGAGGAAACCCAGATGCAGAGTACACTAAGAATTACTTTCAGAAAAGATCAGCTAACAAAAATTTAAACAACCACAATAGCACAAAACCTGCCGAGATAAGTTCTAATGAAGCTATAGACAAGAATATTGAATAATGAGGTCCTCTAATTTTTCCATTAAAATCTTCTCCAAATTACCAAATGATTGTAAGGAGTTTAGATCATTGATTAGGCATCTATTCAATAGTGATTACTATTTCTGTAAAGCTATCAGGAGTCTCCTTACCAAGTGACTTGTAGCGCAAAGAAGTTATATTACAAAATTGTAATACTGCTATGTTGTTCGAGGCTTTATAGCCTTTGAGACAAGGCGATGAATGTTATCAAAACCCATAGGTACTTAAGTTCTATTTCAAAACTCTTGAATATTAAGGTCCACCATTTTTACAATTAAAATCGTCGTCATGTTACCAAACGATTTTAAAGAGCGGAGACCATTGATTCGACATTTATTCAATAGCTATTACGATTTCTGTAAAGCTATCATATGTATTCTTACCCGGAGATTTTCAGCACAAGGAAGTAAGAATACCAATTTCTAATACTACTCTCTTGTTCGAGTTTTTACAGCCTCTGGAGATAGATTAATGAATATTCTAGAAAAACACATGCACTTAAGTTCTAGCGGAGCTATTGCCAAAGCTCTTGAATATTAAGGACCACCATTTTTACATTTAATATCGTTGCCACGTTACCAAACGATTGCAAAGAGCGGAGACCATTAATTCGTCATGCGACTTTTAGAGCAAGGAAGTGATATTACAAATTTCTATCAATTGATGACTAAATAATTCATCAATTGATGAAATACATTATTCATCAAATTTGCCATTGATGAATCATGTACTTCTGTATCCTGTATGCCTTAGGAATGTAAAAATTTTCATTAAAGCAAACAACTGTTATTTTAAGTGTAGAATTTTTTAAAGCAGATTTTCAGATAACGAAGCTAAATTGTACTTATATAAAAATTTACTATGCAACTATACTATCAAGTTAGCGATTTTCAAATTTAATATAAATAAAAAATGTGATTCACTTTTTAATATTTTATTCCAAAATATATATTTATGACTATTAATAATAAAAAAGAGACTCATCTGTGAGTTTCAGTGTATTGGCGTATTACAGGGAAGACTATATTACGTAGAACTACAAAATTTGAAATTGAAATGTGCCACGTGATTAAAATTCTTTTTTTGATTAATTAAAAACTAAACGAGTTTTTTTTGTCATTTTTACTTGATAAATCCAGATAATATTTTTGCATAAAATTAATTTTTTACACTAATTAATTTTTTTTCAAATATTTTCTTTCTTAATGATATCAATTTAATTAATGTACAAGGTTTCTCTGAACTTTGATTATCAAGAAAATGCAAAGCACTAAAAGGCGTTATTATAATTAGATCTATACACTTAGCTTTAATGATTTAGAAATTAACCATTGAGCAACGATTAAATTGAACACTTTGTATGGCCTCAAAATAGATTTTATTTAAAAATTTGTTTTCAATTTCTTGAAGCGTTTGATAAACACAAAATTTGAATATTGGCATTAGGACATTAATTCCTGTCTAATTACTAGCGATGCATGACATAATAGCATATCCTGATATATCAAATTTCTATAGAAACATAGACTTAAGTCTATAAAGAATTCTATAACCTATTCTTCTAAAAACCATTAAAATGTTTTCAAAGTACGAGAATTTTTTTCTGGTAAGTTCACAAACTGCTCGTTTTTGGAACCTAACGAGATGTAACCAGTTTTATTTATTAACTTGGAGAATAACCGTTTATTATTCGTTCGGTTGATCTGTTAGTTTGCATGAGGAGGAAAAACTGTCAAACTCGGCAGATGTGACGTTCGTCACGCAACGATTTGCGTCACCGAAGCGTGTTGCTTCTTAACCCTTTGGTTTATGAGAAAAATTTCTCTTTCTTTGAAGCAGGTGCTATTCTTTTTTTTATTTTTGAAAGTTGGTTTCGTAAGACTCAGAAAGCTAATTGAATAGTTTTTCTATGTGTAAAACAACTGATATGATTTTTTTCCTAAACTTTCTCGCACTTTCCGATATAAAAAGAGTTTTTTTCTGTCTTCCATTTCCCCGTGTAAAATCGTGGATCTTGGGCGAGCCATGAGTGCCACGGATGCTCAGAGTTCTTAGAGTTAGATGCTTAGTATAATGAACAAGGCGAATAGGCCAAAAAATTTACAGCTTTAGTAAAGAGATCAATATTAAATACCAATAATAAAAAAGATTGTGCCTTTGTATTTTATAGTTTATGTAGTATAGAAAAATATTGTGTTCGGCAGAAAATTCGAACTCGAGATTTAGACTAATCTATACATTTAAGACCTACCTGAGTTCGAAAAACACGTTTTGGAAAAAATTCCGTCTGCCTTTTATTGACAAAGGTAACTCAAAAATGCTTTGAGCTACAAATTTCAAATTCGGCATATGGTCATTACACCAAATTTGCTGATTTTTATCAAAATTTGAGTAAAATCTGCTCCTTCTGAGTATGTAAGTTAACAAATTAAGTGCGAAACGAAGAGAACTACGGTATACAGATTTGATGTTTATAATTTAGACATCTTTCAACATTTGAGCCAAATCTAATAATGGGTTGACTATCTGTCGGTCTGTACTTTCTGAAACATGTAAGCCCGATAACTCAAAAATGCAGTGACTTAAATATATCAAATTTGGTATGGGATTTTGTGACCACAAGTGCAGTTTTGTATTAGATTTTTATTTCATTTGGTTGAAGAAAACGTGTCTAAAGCACAAATTCCAATTTCGAATGCTACTGGTATTTTTCTTCCAGGCAATAATCGCCAAGTAACTCGCCAATGATGACATGATAGATTCAGTAATAATACTTAATTACAACAAAAATTGATATTTCCTAATTTTTTTTGCACCAATACCATGCAAGGTGTTAATGACAAGTTCATTGGAGTATATGCGAGAAAGTTTTTGGGTGTCCACTGCAACATTTTTAAAACCTTGCTCAGCCTCTTAATATAGCGTGGAAGCAATGCAAAGCTGTTTTATTGTATTTGTTCAGCTATAAATTCTAATTTCGAATACTGCCGGTATTTTAATTTCAGGCATTAATCACCAAATAACTCACCAATTATAACGATAAATTCAGTAATACTACTTCATTACAACAAAAATTGATATTTCCTAAATTTTTTTTTGCACCAATACCATGCAAGGTGTTAATGACAAGTTTATTAGAATATATGCGAGAAAGTTTTTAGGTGACCACTGCCACTTTTTGAAACCTTGCCCAGTCTCTTAATAGGGCTTGGAGGCAATGCTAAGATGTTCTATTGTATTTTTTCAGCTTTTCAATGTTAAAAGTTACTTTGAATTAAAAAAATAAATGGAATAATATTGAATGCTGTCGAACCTCTTTATGTTTTAATGACATTTTATTAAGTATGTAAGTAAAATACAAGAAATATTATATTTTATTACTAAGCAAGTCGACTTCGATGACAAGTTGTTCAGACAGCATATTAAGGGAAATAATTTAATAATGTCTTTTTAAGTTTTATTGCGTTTATTTATTTTCCTATACTGGCACACCTAATTACAGGGTATAAGGCATTGAAACGAACTTTGGGAAAGAAAAATGAAATTGCAATATAAAAAGAAAAAAAATGTTATTTCATTTAAGAATTACAGAAAATGTATAAATACAAACATCCTTAACAGACTAAGAATACCAATAACAACCTAAACAAATTCTTGCAACGTAAACAGATTTAAATGCCAATTAAATTACCTAAAATTAATTAAAACATAAAATACTACGCAACATGATGGCCTAATTAAGATGTGAGGTTTTAAAGCTTTAAAGGGAAATCAATGCTCTCCAAAATTTAAAAAGAATCATAGCTAGAATTTTCTGAGTAGCTTTCTTTACCTAGCTTGACAAGCCAAAAAATATTTTTAAGTTTCACTAGATCATATTTTTATTTTATAAAATATAACCATTTCAAATAAAAATTCAATTTTAAATTATTTGCTTTCTTTTTCGAGTTTATTTAAAGAATTTTTCCTGTTTATTTACAGAATTCTTGCTGTTTATCTAACGAATTCTTGACTTTTATTTACAATAAACAGGGAAGAATCCCGTTTTGTTAGTTTTGCTCTTAAACTGGAGAAATGAATTGGTTAATCGCTCTAATTATTGAAAGCATGGCCTCTTTCAAAGTTTTTTTCATTTTTTATAAAGATATATTTCGATACTAGATGACAGATGGGAGCAAACAACCATCCTCGATGCCTTTAAATGTAGTTAGCTTTTAAATGAATTAAAAATAACCAAAATCCGTACGAAGATTGATCTGGGAAACTCTGTCGTATTTTTTTACTTTATAGAGAAAATACATTGAAGTAATGTTTTGGGGATTGTAATCGGATGGTGAAAGAAAAAAAGAGACCAATGACAACGTACTAAACGTCATGAATTTTAAAGAGAAACAAGAATTGTCGAAATCTGAGCTTTATCAGGTTTCATGTCATTTTGTCATGTTTTTCCCCACAGTCAAGTAATATCAAGATTTTCCCCCAAAACAGAGTCCGAGCAAGCGACGATTGTCTGTGGGCCAAGAACTATATATGAAATACAAACTCACGAAATTGGACCAGTTTCCAGTACTGGTTTTGGACTTTTTAAACTATTTTTTGTTAGGTAATTTTGCCTTTAAGTTATGAAATCTTGTATTCTTCATGTATTCCTCATTCTTTTCTAAATTCCTGCTGTCACTCATACTTTTTATTTTAAGAATCGAAATATTCTTCTTTCAAGACTTTTGCGTCGTTACTTTGAGGAAGTCAATTTTCTTCACATCTGAATTCACTGCTATTTAATTAGAAGTGTATAATTAATTACTGATAGTATATAGATCTTCTAATGTTAGCAGAATAAATATGTTTATCTATACTGCGTGTCGTCGAGTGGCTCTAGATTCTTCTGTACATATAAATATGTGTGTTTGACTTAATAAATGTTATTTTAAAAGTTTTCTTTCTTTTTCCTTGATTACTGTATCGCTGTTTGTGAAAATTCATGCAAGGATGAGTTAGTTTTAACCCATTCATCATTTCTAGTCTGCTCTCTGTCCCAGGCAACAACAAGGTTTATGGATCAGTCCCCATTGATCATTTTATTTCCTTACAAATTTAAATATACAGGTATTGTGTGATTTAAACAACAAAACTTTCTAAGTATATTTCAAAGAAAGCAATTAGAACTGTTGATTAAAAAGGGCAAAAATAAGTAAAGGTTGAAACCACAAAATTGTTACAAAGTTGGCAATCAGTTTTAATTTAGCTGCAGCGTAATAACTCTTCGTGTATCAGAATTAATAAATTAAGGTTGTTCAAGAGGGAAGTATTGATACTCTCCTGATGCACTTCATCAAATTATCTGTTCTTTTTGTTACTTATGGCACTTGCCTATGGACAAGCCCCCTCCTGATACAGTAGCAGATTTAAGCCGAAAGTAGCATCTCTTGTTTTTTAAGTAGCACCAACTAGGGCCAAGAGTACGACTTAGCTACATACACACCACGTTTGCTTGCACAGCCCCTTCTTACTGAAGTGCACAGTTACACATCTCACAGATAGTACACAGAAGAACAACCATGCCAAAATCGGGAGTTCCAGAACACGAGGAAGACGCGCTACCTCTGTGCCAGAAAGCCGGCATCAAATCATCTTGTAGGTGTATTCATATTATCGATAGGTTTACACAATTTTGAATTATTTAGTCTGTCAAGATGCGAATGCCGGCGCACTGGCATAAGTTCTCAGAGTTCTTGTTGTCCAGGATTCGAGTCCTGGTTCGGACGATGGTTCTTCTTCTGTATTCTATCTGTGAGATGTGTGAATGTGTCTTCCTGTAAAAAGGGGTTGTACAAGCGAATATGACACATGGAGTAGTTAAGTCGTACTCTTAACATTAATTGGCACAACTGAAAAATAAGACTCTCATTCGGCTTAATTCACTGAAGATCTATCAGCGGGGTTGTAAAGTAACATAAGTAATAATACTATCCGAGTACAAATGATGGATATTTATTTATAACTTTAACAAAGTTTTATTTTAATATCACCATTAAAAATAAAAATAGGTAGCAAAATTTTCAAAATATTTAAATGAGTTAAATAAGGACCCCAAATGTGTTTTTCACCATTACATGCTAATAAAGTTGACAAACATTTGAAGTTTAAAAATATGTTGTTGTTTCTAATGTTACTTGGCATGGACAATCCCGCTGACACAGTCAAGAATTTTAAGTCATTGGTGTGTTTCTTGTTTTAAACAGCGCCAACCAGAGCCACAAATACAACTTAGCTACTAACACATCACATTCGCTTGTACAGTTCCTTTTTATGGGGGGGGGGTACATTCACACCTGACAGATAGAACAACTAAAGAACCACCATGCCCGAACCGGATTCCAGTACGCCCAGATCACAGGGAAGGCGCGCTAGGCTGTGCCAAAACATCGACGAAAGATATGTTAAACATATCATTTACAATAGCTCATAAAAATAATTCGATTTTGTATGCATAAGTCGATGTCCAATTTAATGGATTTTTCTTAGTATTTGATACTATATCCTTTGATATTCTTTAACATATTATCTGATTAGGAAAATTCTAATATCGGAAGAATAGCCAATCTATGCAGGATTTATTTCTGTAAACACTCTTAAATAGGCTGTTAAAATTGAAATTAGAAGAATTACTTTTTTAGTACTTTATCATTACTTGTGAAACGTTTATAATTATATATTTGGGAAATGAAGCAAGAAAAAACAATACATTCTATTGAACAGTATACGGCAATCTCTGTGAAAGGGAAAACACACACTAACGAATCAAAAATTATATTTATAATAATTTTGTTTATAAATATTTTGGGAATTATATGAAGTACAATGCCCTTCACACTGATGAATAAATTAAGATTTTAATATAGTATTAAAATTATACTTTCTCATTTAAATAAAATGCATAAAGTCTATTTGAAATTGAATCGCCAAATTTTTCACTTATCTTTTTTCCGGTAGAGCTTCACAAACTTCACAATAGCAATTTCTTCAGATGAAATTGGTAACAATGAAACTATTAGTAGTTCACTGAAATATCTTTATTTGATTTGTTATTGCTATTTATAAAACAATTATGTTTCATTTCTAAGGTATAATTATTTATTGTCGATTTTTTTCTTTTGCCTAACAAGTCAGTATGTATTTAAAAAAATCTAAACAGGATTCAACTGCATTATTTTCCTTATTAGTCAGATTTAGAAGTCGAAGTGCCCTAACACTGAATTACTTATTCTTTATAACACGTAATTTTAAATATTTTACTTCATTTAAAAAGCAAGAACATAATGTATTTATGTAAAATATTATTTTAAAATGAATTTTTTTGTACCTGAATACCCAAACAATCTTCCTCATTCTAAAACGAAAGGGAAAATGGGAATGTAATTTTCTTAATGTTGGTACTTCTAATATAGCTAAAAGAAAAATTATACAGTTATCTAAACCTTAAAAGAAGATTGTGTTTAGACTAGTTTAGTAATATTAACGTCCCGTTGTAGAGCTGCAATTCCTTCTAATAAAAAAGATGAATTTTTTTGTGTCTGTGTGGATGGCAGTATTTTCGATACCAGGCCGTTTGACCAGCAATATCAAATTTGACCCACTTTAAATTTTGTAGGGTAGGAATGTCCACTTTGCAGCGATAATTTGGAAATTTCGATAACAAATTTGGTTGAATAAAGACAGTTGAATTTATTTTTTCTGTGATAATTTCCAAAAATATAATTGCACAAAAATATTTTTTATGTTGATTTAAAGTTTAAAAAATTGTCTTTTTAATGATAGTAATTTAAGAGTCGTGCAAGTTTTTCTTAAATTTTTACAAAACTACATAAAAATACTTTTTAAAATTACTTTTCATCAATCGATTATATTGCTACATTGAAATTCAAAACATTTTCATTGGATTTATTAAATATTTAATCATGGGATTTTTTTTCCATTATTGAAAACTTAAGAAGAAAGATTTTGTTTAATATCTGTGTAATTTACAAAGATGAATAAAAAAGTGAGGTTACGCTATTACGAAAGTCTAAAGATAGATGATCTATACATAAGACAGGTGCATTTAAAGATAGATGATAGATAAAAATATAAAGATAGATGTGCTTTTTAATGGCGTTATGTTATGCGACTAATTTTCATTAGAAAGATTGGAAGGAAGAAAACATATTAAAAACAGTTAAGATAACAGATATTTAGTTCTGGATAGTTTAGTGGACGCCATAGTCACAAATATATATTTATAGGATTTAACTGAAATTATATATTAAAAACACCCCAGGGAACCTAGCAGGACACAAAAGTTGACTAGAGTGCAAAAATCATTAAATATATCATTAAATCAATTGTAATCATTATATTTTCAATTAAGTTAAGAGTTCAAAAATTCAATATTAGTATTATGATGTGCAATAAAACACAGACAAAGAAATTCAAGATTTCGGCTAGCTTTCAGCTTTCAGTAGGGACATAGATATAATCGCGGATAGGTGCTAAATCTCGATCTTCTGCTAGTGTATTATCGAAATTTTTTACATTTATTTACTCACTGAAACGTTGCGGTTACTCATTGGAAAAGTAAATCTTTTTCATATTGAATTATTAAGATAAAATAAAGATCTGCAGTTAAAGCTTAATACAGAACTTAGAAAATGTTCCTTGGAAGCGTATCAATTGGGTGAAGCAAATTTAGGCGGAGTTTTATTCAAATAAAAAAATTCCTATTCCAAAAAGCAATTTTTTAGGGATGAGGTGCGGAAAAAAGAATAAGAACCTAAGAAATGATAAGCAAACCGGAAAATGAGTTCATTTAGAAACTCTAAGATCATTGTAAAAATTAGTGATTGCTTCCCAAATTATGCGGGAGCAATCTCATCAAAATTTTCTCGTATATTCTCTCTCACATACTGATACATGTACTTTTTGTAACAAACTAAAGAACATATCAGAGTTCTGTATTTGACGATTTTTCAATTATTTAATCTCCACGTTGCGATTAAAAATATGAGAAAACCAAATATGTATTTTGAAAGCCTTTTTCCAACCTAATAGAAACATAATTTGACTTTGAGCTACAAAAATAGTTCCAAAATCATATTCTAGATTGCCTATATTTTAATTTATTGTTTATTGCTACATTTATTTGCTTATGAAGGTATAGCCTCTATACTATCGACCTGATTATAGACCTCTTGGTGTTTCAAATTTTATATGGATCTACATTTTTGATATTAAATTTATATATCGAATTTTATTCAGCTAGCACTTTTCTTATAGGTATCGTATTAATCTATATTATAGTAGCCGAACAGGCAGATTTCCTTTGAAGGACTTCGTTCGTAATTTCACAGATATCTTCAAATTTAGAACAACTTGGAACAGAGATTATAAATAAATTTTTCTTTCTCTGGCTCAAATAGCTTGTGAGTTATCTTATTTACAGACATACAGACAGAACAATAGATAGACAAAACATATATAATAAAAAAATATTTTTTCCAATTCAAGTTGGTTTGAAAAGTGAGGGCTCTTCAAACTCTCGGATTCGAATTTTTTGGCAATCACAGGCTTTCTTTCTGACAGTGAAAGGCGATATTTCAAACATTAGCAGTATAAATAATAAGAGTTTATACTGTTTGAGTCAATTTGTTTTGAAGGTCTACTAAAGGAATTTTGCTCTTTAAATTTTCATTTTATTTTAATAATATGATTGAAAAAACTCTAATCTAAAGAATATTCCAAAGATATATTTCATTTCAAACATATTTCTTTCCAGCCGGTTTATGTTATATAACAAAATATCCCACCCTTTAAAAATAATTGAATTTTGTAGTATCTCAGCGAATTACTTCAAAAAATGACAACAGTTCTTTTAATTATTATTCAGTTGTTGTCAAATTGTTTTTAATTAAAAAATGTATTTATATTCCACACTTTTTCAGATATAAATTCAATAATATAAATTGTGCAAGATCGTTTAAAATTTGGAAACATATAATAATTTAATATTTGTTTTACACGGACTTAATGCTAAGAGATTTTTTATATTTAGAGATACGTCAAAAAAGGGGAAAAGCTTTATGTTATATTTGAAATTTCAAATATATATTTTGTATAACTTAACAGCAACTTTTATTTACATTCAAGTAGAGTGTGCATTAGTTAGTGTGTAGTGTTTATTATTACTATTTACAATCATAATAGAGTTTGAATTTATAATCGACACTGGGCGTTGCCTTTTGGAAAAGTTAATGTAATTCTAATCTCATTATAAAAACATCCTAATCTAATCTTATTAAAAGATCTTACATTGAAAAAAAACTTACATGAGATTGAATTTTAATATCACTCTTTATAAATAAGATGCATTCTGAAAAAAGCATAAAAAATTTGCAACAAGCACGAAATAGAAGGAATAAGGACATAAAAAATTGACGTTTCTCTTATAACAGACTGTTTTGTTTTGATATTGAGATAGAAAATAATTTATTTTATTCTGGGACATTGAATTAAAACCTGACAGCTGAAAAGTAAGATATAAAAGTCTGTATACATCTTTATTCAGATTATTCTCTACTTAATTAAGGTCCAATTAAGGTGTCGAATTGATCGCAAGCTGAATTTTAGATGTAAACAATCCATAAATTACGATTTTTTCACAAACATTTTAAACCCTCATTTAATCAAAAAATAAACGTAATAGTACTCTAAGTTCTCTTTTTGTAAGATTAAACATTTAAAGTTAAATACGATTTGAAAATATTTTCTTTCACAATTTTTATCAAAAAATATATGTACATGCTGCCGTTAAAGAATATAATGCAGTTATTTTATAGAATACCTAGTTATTCCATGAAATAACTGATCGTGTCCGTTAAAGTGTGTTATTAATTTGACACTTTAACTAGTTATTCTATGAAATAACTAGGTATTCTATAAGTTAACTAATGAGAGACAGTTAAAGTGTAAATTAAACAATTTATCTAAAATGAACCAACTAGGTATTCTATAAATAAACTAATGATATACAATTAAAATAAAAACAGAAGCAAGTTATCTAATTTATGCAGAGTATAAATGGTATTTATGGAAACATACTACAAAATCATTTGCTACAACAAGGATCACTAAAATGACACTTGGAATTACAAAGAACATTATTTCTAAAATAAAAACATTTTTTGTTGACACACTGGGTTTTACACGAACATTTTTCAAATCCCTGACCAGTACCTAAACTTTGTGCTGTAGCAACCGACCGGAGTGATATTTCTACATTCGATATTTCTTAGATTTTAATTAATTTTTGTTCGCAGATACTGAACTGGGATCGGGAATATAATTGTTTTATGCGGCCGTTTCTTGTGCCAAATCGGAAAAATCCTTCTTCGGTTATTTTTAAGATGATAGCTAAAATAGATTTGGCATCACCTTTTCCTCTGTCCACTTCAGGCACTGGAATACGGGCGGTAAACCCCACAGAGACTTCAGAATGAGATTTATCCGACATTAGTTTAATCTTTTTTGCTTGAATTTCTAAACATTTTTTTGACTTTTCTCTTTTTCTTTGAACATTTGAACTTTAAAGAAGTTATCTCCCAATGGCCTGGAATAGTTCATAAATGCTGTAGGGGTGGAAGGTAAATGTATTTGTCGTGCGAGATATATGATATAGATTATTTTACACTTTAACGGGCTGCAGATCGTTATTCTACGAAATAACTAGTTAAACCATAAAATACGAGAGAGTTTTACACTTTAAAGGACACGATCAGTCATTTCTTGGAATAACTAGGTATTCTATAAAATAACGGATTTCATACTTCAACGGTAACCTACATATTATTTTCGGAACATGTTTTTAATATTTATGGTTATTTCACTATTTATAAGTTTATTTTGTTGCATTTATTACCTTTTAATACTCCTACTACCTCCTACACAAATAAAACTTCAGATTGGAGTTCATTCTATCACGATAATTTTGTTATGCCCACTTACAGTGGCAAACAAAACACAAAAAAAATTAATAAATTATTCCAGCCACGACTGTAAACAAGATAGAAGTTTACAATCACTGGATGCTGCCACATATTTTTCAGTAAAAGGGGTATCAAAATTCGTTTGTGGGGAGTTCAACGAACGATCGACGAAGAATCGAGAGTGATGTTTAAAACACCGCTCCGGGCCTACGCCGGGGCAGGTGAAAACACTCGTGAACAAAAACAGCATCAAAACATAAAAACGAAATCGAAGGTAGAAAAGATCCACCGTTTTCCGAAGGCAGATGAAGCAAGCCTCCTTGTGAGTTGCCTTAGTGGTCGAGTAAGTATTATTGTCCTACATTTCGTGACGTATCCCACAAGTAGGTCAGTTGTTGCTATTGGTGGTGATGGTTCGTATATATTGCGATGGCATGTCTCTGAAGGCATGGAGTTGTGTTTTGTTGTGAGACGAGGAACGTGAACGTATTATTCAATCATTTTTCAGCGCATAGTCCTCAAGGTAAGATGCGTAACTTTTTTTTCAGCACGTTCTTACTCGGTTCGTCTCGTGGGTTTTTAAAGTGAACGGCGAAAGGTTTACGGTTGGAATTCACGTGGATTAGGTAGTATATGAGAAGGATTTTGGCAACATTGATAAAAAAATTTCCAGTCCATTTAAGATTTTTAAAAAGAGCTATCTACATCATGAATAGTGATTTAAAAATTTCGGTAGAGTTGCCATTTTAATTCTGCAAGCAAAAAAGATTGCTTTTGTGATTTTCATTGATGATTCAATTAGAAGTTGCAATTAAAAAAACAATTCAATATTGCTTATTAAAGATATGAATTTGAAAGGGACATTCCACTGTTATTGTTATTTAGATTTTGCTGAAATATCGATTAGGAATAACAATTTTAAATACAATTTTTGTTGGATAAAAAATAAATACACTGTTTGAAAAAATTAATTGAAGAAATATGATTGAATACATAGGAAGCCGAGATTTAAGCTACAAGAAGAAGAATGAACCTTTAGTCTGATCTTACAAATTATTCATGTTGTATTCAATGCTTTAAAATTAATATATATATGAAACTAGACATGATTATATAAAAATGGAAATGTGGAATTTTTCTAATGCGTTATAAGTGATGTAGAGTAAATCTGATCTCATATTTAATGAGAAATTTGATTTTTTGGAATGAAGAAAGTAATAATAAAACTGTAAACTTTTCGCCTTTCTCAGAATAAATAAATGAAAAATTTATTTTGTAATTAGTAAAGTTATAATTTGAAACTTCCTGTTTTGTTGCATTCTGAAAACAGTATTTTTTATGCCAATACCACCAAAATTCCTGGAAAGATATGTTATAGGTTGAAATATAATTTAAAATCATCGAATTCCTATTTATCTTAAATTATTTTAACCTACTCAGAATACATTTTTATGTTTGTTAAATGTTTTTGAATTGCTAATCACTAAACAATTTTATTTTCGAATATGTTTTGCAGATATGGACGATTTTTTAAGAGCTAGAAATATTTGTGATTTAAGTATTGAAAAAAAAAATTGGGGGGGGGGAGATATACACTTAAAAATAAATAAATTCCGACCATTAGTTTTTTTTATTAAATTAACAAGACTTTATGCAGCTATAGCTTATTTAAAACTTATGTTTTAAATGCTACTTAGGATCTTTGAAAGAAATATTAAAATGAATTCTGAAGCTCAAAATGTGTTTCTGTTTTAAATCGTGCTATATTACTTTTTCATTTTCTTATAACTAGGACTGAGTTTTGCGTACCGCTTTTAATAGCAGAGGATTTTAGTCCTGATTTTCTCTATAAGAAAAAAAAATGAAGGATATTTGAATGAATAAAAGTCAAATTTTTGTTTATGATCAGTTGTATCTGAAAAGGTTCACATCCATTCATTATGCTCAATGAAATAGTCCTAATTATAAGGCTAATTTTATTTAAAAATAATAATATTTTTGAACAAATCCCAGTTTTAAGCAGGAGTAATCGATATTTCGATTAATGAAATTATGTATTTAGTAAAAATTGTTACATTCAGTTATAAATACGGTTAGCTGTAGGTTTCTATGCACAGTAAATATGATTTGTTGCTGAACTCAGAAATTAAAATTTTATTAAGGAGCAATAAATAAATCTTTTACATTAATTTTTACTGCAAATAGGAATATTTAGCATGATCTATGTGTAAAAAGAATTGTCTATTAATAAATATCAAGCATTTTAATGAGGCCATAGAGAATTTTGAAAAATTTAAAATTATTTTAATTTAAAACTAAAAAAATATATTTGAAAGCACCATTAATTATGAAATGGACTATTGTTTTCTCACCTAATGCTATGTTTATAAAATAATCAAAGAATTACTGTAATTTGTTCGCTTAGAGTTTATAAGGAAAATTAAGGGCTTACTTCATAGAAATTTGAAAGGAACATGTTTATCAATCATTGAGTGAAACCGTTTTCTTAGTGTGTTATTTCGCTTTCCAAAGTAGATAAAATCAAGCCCACATTTTAGTTTTCTTGTAAGCAAATGAGTATCTGATTATTTATTCATGCAATGAAAGTGACAGTATGAGTGGAGGATGGTGGCTTGTACATAATACGCATTTAAATGCGGTTTAAATGGGGCAGAGTTCAGTGACTTTGCGTGGTTTCATGCTGTTTCCTTAATGATGGGTGATTTCAGGTTTTATGATATTTCATTACGGATGGGTGGCAACAATGGTAATTTGGAGATAGCTGTCGATCAATTAATGACTATACCGAGATCTTTTGTTTGCGATGTTAAATTTGCAACGGCTTCAATTTTTTCAAATGGTTTTTGGTATACATTTTAATTAAAATAAAGAGTAATATTAAAGAAACTAGATTTCAGGATTATATATAATGAGATTTGTTCGGATTTTGAAAAATTCTTTCTCTCGAGTTCATTTATAACTAGAAATTTAATTAAGAAGTTTAAACTATTTCTGCCTTCGAATTTAGAGTGTGTATAAAATTTGTATAATAGCTGCTCTCATCTCTCTGTTGCAGAGAATAATAACAATTCAGTATCATTTTTAGATAAAATTGATTTTCATTTTGTGAATTTTGTGGTATCAAAAGTGTAAGCCTTGAAGAAACAAAATGTGCTGTATTAATTTTGCCGCTAAAGTATTCAATTTTTTCCTTCCCATTTTCTTATCGGTACGCACAGCGTCCCTACAGAAATTCAGAAGATATTGAAACGTTTTTGGAAAAAAGTTATAATTTTTCTTTAATAAAAGTCCTAAAATCAGAAAAATCCATATCTAAAGAATGAAAATATGAGCATTTTTTATATTATTTATCAAACGAATTTTTTTCGTCAATTATTTTCTTTCAAAAAGGCAGTAGAATTTAGATAAAGGATAACCAATTATTGTGAGAATTAATTCATATTAAATAACTTAACACATAAATTAAGTAAATATAATTGAAATAAAACTTTACTTTTATGTGAAATAAAAACTATGAATATAAAATAAATGCAATAATTACTCATTTTTAAAAAGTTATTTTGAATATCTTCTGGGTAGTTAAGACTAATAAGGAATTTAAAGTATAAAGTTATATTTATATCCATTAGTAAAAAAATGCTGTGACAAATGGGAACTCTTTTTAGTGTATTTATGTTCTCAAATGATAATCCTTTTTATTGTATTTATGCTCTCAAACTTTTCCTTCGACTTTGGAAAAGAAATATGCCATGTAATTGGAGTTAATTAATTCTATTCAAGCTCTAGACACTATTCTAATTAAAATAGTAGTTGAATGTAATTATGAAACAGGAAAACAAGTGTTATTTTAGGAAACTGAAGCCATTTTAACATATTGAAAAACAAATTAATTCGAAAGCAATAATCAAGATTTAAAATTATCCCATTCAACTTTTTTCAATTAATTTTTTTTCACGATCGGTTCTCGAAAGTTGGAAATTCTTACAATTTTTTCAATACATTTTTAAAAATAAATTTATGCGAAATATTTTATGATAAGCAAAATGTTGATAGATTTTATATTCGAAGGATGTAGGAAATAAATAATAGAGTGCTATCGGATTCCCTTCCATCTATTTTATTGGACAAATACGATAAAAAGACTATATTCTTTTAAACATGTGACAAATTGTGCTCTTCATACGAAATATATCTAAATTTTAATATTGAGAAATACTTACGATTTGTTTACTAAAAATTAGAACGAAAATGAAAGAAACAAAAGATTTTACATCAAATTCAATTAAAATAATAATGATTACTATGGTATTCTTAAAAGCGAGATATTTCATATTTCTACAGCCGTTATTTAACATTTTGCAAATGAATTAAGGAATTCAGGATAAATAAATAAAAATTAAGATTGAATCAATTATTAATTAAAATTGTATGAAAACTTTTATTATTTAATTAAAACTATACCAAAAATTTCTCTATTTGAAGGTAAATTTTTAATAATAAAATTCCCAAAACTAATAATTTAATAGCTTAAAAGTGGAAAAGCAAGCATATAAGATTAGAAATCCTTTATTTTCTTAGGATTTATGATTCATTATTCTAAACCTTTCTTTAAAATCAGTGATTTCTTACAAATGATCTTACAAATTCAGAAGTTAGACAGCAGATTATTTCTAATGATTTATTTTTGAGAAATGCACCTTTTAAATTTTTCTATAATGATTTAGGGAAATGTTCATCTTTAAACAAAGGGAGTCCCATCATATATACTAATTCGATAATTGCTTCTTAATATACGTAGTACAAATTTGGCTTATAATATCTTCACTTCATAATTAAATAAAATAATGGCAAATTTATGCAAAAAATTAAAATTTTTAATTTTTTAAATCTAAAATAAAGTTTTCAAAGATTTTTTTAAATAAAAAAATATAAATAATAGATTCAAATGATAATCAACATACTTTTATTAAAGTATAGATAATTGTTTGAGTTTTAAGCTCGAACCCTCTGAATATTGTTTGTGAAAAGCGAAAGAAAATAAACGATTTGGAAAAAAGACTCACCCATTTAACGTGAGACTGATGTTGCCCCTGGCTGAACAGTTGCTATTGTTGATGTTGCCAATTGATTCATCTAAAATGTTTAATTGAATTTTATTTTGTGTAAGTTGGTTTGAATGGCTACATTAACAAAATAATATAAAACTTCAAATTTTTGTGGATATATAATTTAAATTATTTTAAAAGCCTTATACCTTTCTCTTTATCGTGCTATGCACTTGGCTAATATTTTAGTATGTATCCTTATACGCCGAATTATATCATGGAATAAAATATAAGTACTTAAAAATAGAAACATTTAAAAATATTTTCATTATCTCTTAATTTTGAAATTGATAATTAATTATAAATACAACAGAATTTCAAAAATTATATTAAAAGTGTGTCTTATACTAAGAACTACTGAACATTAATATTAGAATTATTAATATTAGTAAAAAAGGCATGCTAGAATAACAATAGCAAATATAAACCGATTTGAGGTATATTTTTTTAAAAAATTAATTAAAGTTCATCAAACTGGTATTCTACAATTCAATTGTATCATTGGAAACAAATGTCATTTTAAAACTGCTCAAAAAGGATTTTTGTGCTCTAATATATTTGGAAGTTCCGGTAAAAAACCCATGAAAATTGCATTTAATTTTTATTTAATTCAATTCTAATTAAAACTACGAAAACTTCTCTCTGGGACTCACCTTCCCGAATAATAGTAAGGCAAATGTGATAGTTCGAGGTCAAACGGTCAAGCTTGTAGAGTACTTCGTGCTTTCGTATATCTTTGAGGAAAGATTATTGAATGAATCTTCACAGGAAGGTAATGAATAAATATTCTAGAATTAGGGTACGGAACTGCTATAATGAACTTAAATGAAGCGAATCATCATATTTACGGAAACTATTCTATGAAACGTATTCAGTAGCAAATTCTGGTATTTTATTGCTTTAGGTAGTGTACATAATAAAGTCCCTATTCTTTGTCAATTTATTTTCATACTTTTTAGATATTTTAAACTTAATCAACATGTTTATGATTTATTTTTTTAGCTTTTTATTTTGGTAATCTTTCAAAAATTTATCTTAGTTATTTTATTATTATTCATCGCAGAATTCTATCAAGTTTGTAATAAATATTATTTAACCTGAAGTGTAATATTGATAAATGATGTAATAACTAAGTGAAGAATATGAGAACTCGACCAATTATATTGTGTTAATTTCTAGAATTAACCTCACATCTTAGGATTTATACATTTTTTTAAACATATTCATTTGACAACCAATTTAACTTGTCTGTGGCTCTTATTGTCCAAATGATCATAGGTCTTAATCGGAAATCTACCATTGCTCTTAGGCATATTCTATTTATAAGAATTTGGAGAATACATCAAAATCTAAGTGCTTGGATTTAAATATAGATTGAATTTAATTTTTATTCTGGACTTTTTGATTATATGTAAGAAGATGAATATCACGTGTCAGTAAGAACTTGTACAAACATAGTGGGGTTCGAACAAAGAAGCAAAATTCGTGATTGCCCAGCGTAATCTACGATTGTTATCGATTTTCCCTCTTTTTTGTAGTTATTAAATCCTAACTTTCCACCGAATTCCTTCTATCTCAATGTCTACACCATCCAAGCGTTTCAATCTTACACACCTGACGAGCAAAGTGGCGTGAAAAATCACTCTCCCAACCTATCGTGTCCGATCAAACGACATTGAACTTCGTTTTCCATTTTTTCCTCCCACTAACCAATCCGTTCGTTTTTAATTTCGTCTGCCTCGAGAAGAAGGCGCGTTCAACAAGCGTGGTCGTTCCGTTCGTGAACATAGCGGTCGACTGACGTCAGCTGTGTATGGACGACGGTCATTACCCACCTTGTTTAGACAGTTCTCGGATCCTTTTTTAGACATCTTTTCCCTCTTATATCCATAGAAATGCAATTTTGTTGTTACGTGCCGATCAGAAACAGATGCCTCGGGTCTCTGTTTGTTGTTGTTGTTGTTTCTAGTCTTTTGAAAAGGGATTTGTATTTGTTAAGCAGTGGAAGGCGGTATAGGGAAGTGAGAATAAGTTAGCGACTAAGGGAATTAATAGCTTACATGGTGTTTGTGAAAATCGGTGTTTGAAATTCCTGAGATGTTGTGGATAATTGAATTCTGTTAATTTTTAGGCGTTAGTTAATTATCCTTTAAAGAATGAGGTTTTCGCTGAGAAGTAAGAATGTTATTTCCCCTCTCCTTTGAAGTTACCCGAAGAAAAAAATTGTAGTTTTTTTCCACCGACTGCATTAATAATTAATTAAATAATTAATTATTAAATTAAATATTTTTATTTGATTTAATATTTTTATTAAAATTAAATATTTTTTATTTGATTTAATATTTTTATTAAAATTAAATATTTTTATTTGATTAAATATTTTAAATTTGATTTATCAATAATAAATTTAGTCTCTGGAAAAGCAGAATATAGTGAAAGTCAATTGTGAAGATATCTTTTAAAGCAGAGATTAAATTTCTAGAATGGAAATTTTTAGTAATTATTAATATTTATGTAACAATATATTTTCCCTTGTTTGCATTTGCAAACACTTATTGACAAAATTTGGTAAAAATTTATGGGGAAAAAATTGCCAGATGCTTATAATTGATATAAACAAAATTCATTGATATTAAACAGATTTCTCTAAATGAGAAAAAACATCGATACACAAAAACTTTCAGTTTCATTTCTGAAGCAAAAGAAGAATTTGCAACTCAAACGGTTGTGAGTGGGAATTTGTTAGAAGATATTGAAAAATTGGCTATGATTTGCCTCTGTTAGCTACAAAGATTTAAGTTTTGACTATAGAAAAGCAATAAATATTAATCAGATGAATTCAATTAATAAGATATTACTAGATATTTAATTCCATACGGCTTGACAGCAAGTCAAGTCAATTATTATTTTTAATACATTTTAACACAGGAGAGCTATACGTTTTTTTTTGTGATTCAATTTTAAATCATAAAGTACCATTTAAAAGGAAAATATAGCTATAGATTGCAGCTGAACTTAGATATAATTAGATATAATTATTTTTATTAAAGTATAGTTAATACTTCAAAGAAAAAAAAACTCTAAAAGAAGATATTTCATAATTTTTTACAGTGAAAACGATTAATTAATGTTACATGAATTTTAAATGAAAAAAAATGAATTTTTATAAATTAAACTAAAACAAAGTAATACAAAAACAATTAGAAAGAAAACATGAGCTCTAAATTTAATTACTGTTTATAAAGCAAGGACTTTGACCAGAGTTTTCCATGGATTAACCTTTCGGAACAGAAAATTATTTTTCCTTAATTTGAAATGGGCCTAAATTCAGGTTTGAAAAATGAGAACACACGGTTACAGTTTACTGGATGATGAGGAAAAGGGAAAATATCAAACGATTAAAAGCTTCATCAATTTACTTTCGATTCGTTTGTGAGAGATGACAGCTGACATATATAGCCGCAGGTATAAAGTTAAAATTAGAACTGGTATTGTTGCCCTTTTCGTTTCAGGGATATTAAGAGAAGATTAGATTTAATCGTAATTAAGAATAAATTGTGTTTTTTTATATTAGAGAAACAGTTATTTCCTAGGAAATCATATATTTTGGATGTATAATTATTTAGAAAATTAAAAGCTCTAAAGATATTTTATATTTTTAAAGATACCCAAGACTTTTTAAGGGAAATGATATAAAAGGGATATTAAGGAGAAGTGAACATATGATTTTTTAAAAAAATAATAAACATGAGGGCTAGTTTTTAAAAATGTTTTTTTTTCTTTGCTTTTGGGGATTTTGTAATTTATGGCAACACATTTGATACTCTGTAACATTATCTTAATAAGAGGAATTTTCTCTACTACAAAGTCTTATATGTTTAGATAATAATGTGCGTTTTATAACTAATTTCTCAGCGTTATGAAGATCACATGATAAATTATATTTTTTCGTTAAACAGGCAGATAATTTATTAGTTGACTTATTTAATCTAAAATTCGTCATTTGCACAATTTTCTTAATAATGATTCTAAATTCAAATCTATCCAACTATTTACTTTTTTCATTTATTATATTTTCTCTCTCCCCCCCCCCCCATTAAAAAGCAGACAGACAATCTAGAGAAATAAATTAGCCTCTGACACTCACGAGCATACAGTTGATTATATGGCACTTCATAGTCCGGATACAAGTAACCTTATGTCTATATGGCCCTCCATAGTCCGGATACAAGTAACCTTATCTCTATATGGCACTCCATAGTCCAGATACAAGTAACTTCATGCCTATAAGGCACTCCATAGTCCAGATACAAGTAATCTCGTCTTTATGGCACTCCATAGTCCAGATACTAGTAACCTCATGTCTATATGGCACTCCATAGTCCAGATACTAGTAACCTCATGTCTATATGGCACTCCATATTCCGGATACAAGAAATCTCAAGTCTATATGGCACTTCATAGTCCGGATACAAGAAATCTCAAGTCTATATGGCACTCCATAATCCGGATACTAGTAACCTCATGTCTATATGGTACTCCATTGTCTGGATACAAGTAACCTTATGTAGATGGAGCAAATACAAGTAATCACTCCCATATGTGTTCGGATTAGAGAGAGTGTCTATTTTAAGTATTTTAGATAACAATACTCAAATATTTTCAAATTTACTTAATCACTATTTCATACAAGTGATTAATTATAACTTCATTATAAATTTAAACAATTTATTGGTTTCAAGGTTACACAATTCTTTGAAAAGTGAATGATAAAGTAAAAAAATAAGGAAATTATAAACATATTTTTATTACCGACAAAAAATGACTGTTTTTGGTTTGATTTGTTTGCATTTGTAAACATTTTGCGTATAAATCTACGTACATTATTTTTTTTATCATGTGAGAATAATTTGAAATTTAAGGTTATGAAAACTTCGAAACTGATATAATTTAAGCTTTGGGGGAAAAAGGAAATTACTATTATCATGTGTTACTATTTTAATTTAATATCTTAACATGACTTAATATTTCATTGACTTACTATTTACTTAGACAATACTCAAAGGAATAGGATCAAGAAAATTGTCACTGTCATAATGTTTTTTATTAACGCGGCATTGCTCTCATTTTAACATTGCTCTCATGCAATTTAATTTAAAAGTTAAAAACGATTAAGGTTAAATAAGAACATTTTAAAAAGTTTCTAGCTTCATAAAAACATTGCTTATTTTGACAAAACAAATGATTCAAGAATAAACCATTACTTTAAAATTGCCTGGGAACGAATCATTTCTTACAAGGAACTGGAACACAGGACTCCCAATAAATTGAATCCAATTATTTCACTTGAAATAATGAATGCATTTACTCGCTTGTTACGGAAATTCATAAAATTGTTTAAATCATCTTCAAAATAACTTTATTGTTATCTCAATTATTACTTCAGAAACTTTCGAGGTAAATATCTCTACAGGAAAATTAAATGCATGGAAATAATAAAACAATTTTCGACCGCAGGCAAATGTTTCTATTTTTTATAGCACATTTTTTATGTCAAAAATAAATAACACAATTAGATGGAAATTTCATCTTGGAACAAATTTTCATGCAATAATTATGTTTCTTGAAACTGAGCAAAAAGAAACTGAGCTTTTTTAAAGCTAAATATTTTTTGATTACAAATATTATTAGCAATAGTTATTAAATAATTATTAACTAATTCTTAACTATGACATGGCTGATTATAAATTAGTAAAATTTTACTTATTATTTTTATAATATTCTCGATTTAAATTTAAAAAATACTTTATTTGATTTAAAATGTAATGATTTAGAATGAAAGTTTCTGAAAGAAAAATAAATTCGCAATCTATCTACCATGATTGTAAAATATGCAATTGAAATATCTATGAGAAAACAAATAACGGAATTTTGATCTAAAACAAACTAATAAAGCAGACCGTAATTATGTTTTTTCCCAAACTTTATTTTTTGGTCTTTTCTAACCCCTTTTAATATATAACTTTGAGAAAGCTAATGCTTTTTTGCTTTTTTGATGTTTAATTGTTGAATTAATATTTTTTCAATAACATTTCAAGATTTTTCTACATATATAAATAAAAAATAATAAAATTAAACTGGGCTATATTGCACAAGAAATGGAAATGTATTTAAATTGAAATTCTTGACGTCAGCTTCCATTTGCAATTATTTCGGGTTAAATTATGATTAATATTCGATTACTGCATACCTTGTAAATGTATAAGCACATTTATTTTAATAGAATAGAAATAAGAATTTTTAAATCTATAAAAACGTTTTTAATGCATAAATAAATCATTGTGATTTTTTCGATCAATATAAGTGCCCAGAGTAACTTTGAAAAAAATTGCTAATAAAAGGAATAATTAATTGCTCAGATAAACTCTGAAAAACATTTTTATAAAATTTAGCTTGCAATTGAAAAAAGTGAATTGAATTTTATCAATAGTATTTTTGAAATAAAATTGACATTTATCAATAATGCTTTCGAAATGAAATTGAATTTTATCAATAATATTTTCGAAATGAATTTGATTTTTATTAATAATATTTTTGAAATGAAATTTATTTTTTAAATCAATGATATTTTCGATATGAAATTGACTTCCTAAATCAATAACATTTTCGATAAAGAGAGCTTGAAAGGAATCAACTATATTGTAAGAAAATAAATATGGAATCAGAATATAAATTGGGGGAAGAATCAAATTAAAACTTAAATTAATCCCGAATTCTGGAAGCACAATAAAATTAAAACTTGATTTATATTTTTCTGCAAGACTGTTTTTCATAAATTCATAATTATTATAGCTATAACTTAAAATATAAATGTAAAATGCCTGTATTATTGTAAAACAACAACAACAAACAGTAACGAGTTTCGTAAGCGCCAAACCTTTCATTTCAATATTTGCATACCCTGTCTGGAAACTAGTTCAATTCCCTTCTATATTTAGAACGAAGATTTAGAAAAAAAGAAACAATTCTTTTCACAATTCTCAACAGGATTAAAACTCCGCTTGTAATTATTTGAGAATTCTGATTACATCTTCTTAACTCTTCAAACTCCCAGCAAGTTCGTTGGAAATAAAACAATGCGGAGTCACGATCCGCGATACGCTTCATAGATTATCAGCCTGAAATCGAAAATCCTTTATTTCCCTCAAAACAGATCGCCTCCCAACCTCAGCTAGAACTGGGCATTGGCCTCAATAGAGTCCACACCTCTATTATTTTCAATTACTTATCACTCTTTCAATTGTGGATCATAAGAAAATTAGGTTTCGTGTTCTGGTGGACAAGCTTAAAAATTCGTGTTTGGTAAATAGCAACAATATTTTTTTTTATCGTTTGCTGTTGTTTTGGAAGGAAAATTTGGCGGGAAAATTGTTGAAAATTCCAGTTTGTTGTTGGATATTCTGTCTGACCTGAGATTGATAGGAATTTTATTTTAGAATTATTTAAAATGTAGTTTAAAGGAAACTTCTTCTCTTATCGTTCAGCTTCACAAAAATGAAATAGTGTTATTCCAAACACGAATACATGATTGAAAAGAACAGTTTTATTAGTTAAATCTAAATAAAATTATATGTTATTGTTTTAACTTATTGGATAATGACGGATTTGTAATAATAAGAGGTATCTAAAAATTCTCTATGAAATCATAATCCATGATTTTTAATTAAATTAATTTCTAGAAAATTTCATAGATATAATTATTAAATATATGAATATAAATATTTTCTTTATATTCTACTTAAGAATTGCATTCTTTGGAAGATTTTGTAGAAGTGTTCTTAACTAGAAAATAATCTGGGTGAAACCTTCTTATAGGCAGACCTGTATAGCAATGCATAGCATAATTTTTTTTGAAAAATAAGCAACTTAATAATACACCTAGGCAAATAAGAATTTGCTCTTTCTTTAAAATATTTAATTAATTTATATTTTTTTCTAAAACAATTTTTTGTGTGAAAATTATAATCATAAATTATTTATTTCAAATTCCAGTATGACTTTATGATGTAGATACTCTAAATAACATGTTTGTCAGTAGCTTTTGTAAATAATACAATCATGAAAAATGTATAATATCTTGATAAAAAGTACGAATAATGAAATTTCTGACAGTGAATAAATGCAAATTATGATTGAAACAGAAAATACATTTTTAGTGCATGGTAACCTAGGGCATAAAAAAGCCGTGTTATAAAAATATTTATTTTATATAAATGATTTCATTCATTTTAGAACTATTTGAGTATTGATTTAAGGGAAATAGAAATATTTAAAAAACGGTATATTTGAAAACCATATTGTGACCATTAAAAAAACAAGATAATATTTCAAGGAACTTTAAGTGATTGCAAATGATGTAAATAAATTTTTAAACCGAATTAAAGATAATAGGAAAATTTAAAATAAAAACAATTTTAAAAATAGAACTCTTTTTCTTTATACAGGAGCATCTTAATCTAGCTTTGATTTTCACTAAAAGTAAATTAAGATCCCTTTTAAGCGTCAGATCAAACTGACTTTCTAATAAAAAAATTTCTATAATGTATATATTATAAATTATTTTCAGAAATTTCAATTCACATATTTAAAAAACAATATGGTAACTGTACGAAAATTAACAAGTACAACATAATATAAAATTCAATGGAAACAGCTTCTATAAACGTTTCTTGGAATAAATATTGAAAACTTATCACTTTTTTTCCACATTTTCCGTCCATTAAGGCGCTATACTCTTAAAGGTTACCACAACTTTATTGCATAATTACTTTAAAAATGAAATTGTTACTTTAAAAATTATAATTTTATATCTATTTCTGTCCTTTCAAACAGCAATAATAATTTCAATTTTCAAAATATATCTCTTAGCATTTAGTTCTAAAAGATTTGCTTTCAACTGAAGTATTTTATTCCACAAAATTTAAAGAAAATGCCAATATTAAATTTAACAATTTTGTTTTGATGCATATAAAATTTGCAAACGATCTTACAACAGTTCTGATACTGTGGATTAAAAATACTATAAATAAAAATGAAAACGATGCTAATCGCAAGAAATTTTTGTGTAAATTCGTATTTATTATTAATAAATTACGTAATTTTTTTAATAATAATTTTTTAAATAATGTTATTAAATAAGATAAAAAAAGTATTTGACGTTTGTCAGTAGTCGAATATATTTTTTTCTAAAAAATTCTGTTGTTATTTTCAGTGAAGCTACATTTTCTAGCACGAATGAAAATAAACCTTACTTGTTTAGCTTAACAAAAGCATGATATTGCTTTAGAAAATGAAATAATTGATTAATATCGTAACAGTTGCAGTTACAGCTATCTTTATGCTTATATATTATTGCACTGATTTCTTTCTTCTGATTATTATTTCAATTTTCTGAAACTACTTCACTGTTTAATTTAAATAAACACTTAAATTTAAAATAGCATTCAAGCCAGTAAAAAGTATTTAATTTAAAATTACATTCGAAAATGGAAGAAAGAAATCCCTACTTGAATTTAATAAAATTTAGAAACAAATGAATCCAAAACATCTTAAGATAATGAAGGCAGAATTCTTTTAATGGTATAGATTGTTGACATTTAGGCCGATTGTTTTATCAAATAAATCTCGGTTTATCTTTTTATCCTGGGAAAGACAGAATGAAAGTCATTTTCTCACGAATCTTAAAATCAAAGCATCTTAAGATATTTTTAAGAAGAACTTAAGAGGATTAATCGTACTTATTATAAAGAAAATGAATTAATTTAAATTATTTTCTTTTTTTTTTAGGTTATTAATGTAAATGATGTACATTTTGAATCCTTTTTTGGACGCTGAAGATTTCCTTTTCTTTGGTTGATTTCATATTTCTTAATACACTTATGCTCTTGAATGTGAATTTATTATTAACATTAACTTTATTAGCAAGTTCTGCTATACATGACGTATAGTGCTTGAAAATATTTTTTTCTATTACTTTTAAATAGAAGAAATTGGAAATTGGTTGATCTTCAGGAAAAAAGTTGCGCCTGATGCACGCTTATATATATGATGATGATATTTTGAGACTAAATATCCCCTAAAAATATTCCTTCGATAAATTTTAATAAAAAGATGTGTTTGTGGCATTTTTTAAAGAATTTTATTTTTATTGTTTTACAAATAAATTCGGAAATTCCCTCTATAGAATATCTGAATTTGTTGTATGATGTTGATTACAAAGTATTGAGGAAACTCAATTTTTGGAAAATTATATTTCACAACCACATCAATTGCAAAACTTTAAAGAAATTCTTTTATTTAATCTTCATTTATTTTAATTCTTTAATAACCATCTGATGTTATTAAAATGTTTTAAAAGTAAAATATTAGTAAAAATAATAGTATATCAGAATTTTTTTTAAGTTAAGATATTTTGTAAAATTACATATAAAGAAATAAAATAATTAGTGGTTAGATATTTTTGAGAATATTTAGTAAATTATAAGGATTTAATATTGTTCGTGGAATATTACAAGAATGATTAAGATGAAAATTAATTACAATTTGTTTTAATATCATATAAATAGCAAAATATAAATTATAAAGATTTCTTTTAACCACCAATAATATGTTAAAAAAAGAAAAAATTTATCTCACTAAAATTGAATAAAAATATTTTGATAATATATAATTGTTTAGAGATTTTATAAAATGGATCATTATTTAACTAAACGATTGGAAATGGAATAATCCTTTTCCAGTATGGAATTCTTTTTATTTATTTGATTTTTTATATAAAAAAATTGATTACACGCACGACAGCATTGAATTTCTTAAGGAATTTTTGAAATTTATTAATTCATTTTATTTTTAAATTTCACATCTGCTTTATATATTTAAATTTAGACCCATATAGGATGCTAGTTATTTCTTAACTTTTATCAAATATTATGAAATAAATAGTAATATATAATAATATGAGCATTATTATTATTCATATTAAAGCTGGTTACTTTGTATTTTCTTAATGGTTTCAATCTTTCAATTTTTTGAAAATTTCTTTTTAGTTTTTAAGATTCATTACTTGAGGGTAGAGGGTAGGTTCTTTGAGGGTAGAGGCACTTGAGGACAGAAGTCTGATTTTTAGCTCACATGAATTAACACTCACATCACTTGCACAACCCCTTTCTACAGGGGGGAGGGAGGGTCACATAATTCCCAGATAGAACACAGGGAAGAGAACAACTATGACCTAACCAGGAGTCGAAGTCGCGAAGTCCATAGCAGGTTGAAGATGTGCCACCCATAGGCCAGGCCTCCGGCTCGAACGTATCTAAAGACATACAAAATAAAGAATTCTCAGAATGTAGAGATGGAAATAGGCGGGACTAAGGTTGAATTCTAAGGGCAAATTCCCTTCTCTTTGACCATAAGAACCAATAATACATATCAAGAGTTTCTCATTTTAAAGTGTAAGGTGACTGAGGTGAAATTCAGCTGTTATAATAAATAAAATCCTCACGGTTTATGGACTAATTTATTAAAAGAAATTTCATTCATACCTGAATTCTTATTTGTCTCAATAAGGTTGATTTCCATGATCATATAGAGATTACTGAATCAATTTTGTCTATGAATTCCCTTGATTTAAGCCACATCTTTCCTTTCACCTCCGGCAGTCATTTTCATTCACAAATAAAAACGACCAAATCACTTAATAGGATTTTAAAACCTTAAATGTAGCTATGAAGAACACTGAACCTCATTTTTGACAAGCAAACTGGCAACGCTTGGTCGCAGACGAAAATGAATTCATCTGCCAAATCCAATGAAACATCCTCCCTGCAATTTAAGTTCTCAGGAGACGGATAATCATAGTAATTTCCTAACACCTTAACCTCCACAACTTTCTCATAGCGCAAAAGCAAAGAAGCTTCGAAAAAGCAGTTATTAGGAATTCGTATTTGGTGCTTTGATCGAATGGAGACGACAGCATAAGGCGGGGAAAAAAATCTGGGTCACTGTCATTGTTCGCGCAATGGCGCATAAAAACGGCAATCTTTGTCTTTAAGATGTTTCCAAACCTGCCACTGAAAGTATCATCGCTTGAGTAATTTATTCATTTCGGTGTAAAACAAGAGAGAGTGTCTTTTTTTGGTTTTTTATTTTTATTTATTTATCTCAACGCCTTTGGCATCAAAAATATTTCTCTACGAGGAATTAAGCTTCTTGTTATCTGGCTTTGATATCTTTAAACATATGGCTGTTATGCCTATTTTGTGATATGTTATCATAGCACATGAAATCCATATAATTTTTCTAAAATTCACGGGTACAGTTATAGATTTGTATTGAATTTTTTTGATTGAACTGAAATTAAACAAATCGCGTGATACTTGTTTTTGTCGGATTAACTATACAAAATAAGTTGATATTACTATTCCAGAGATTTAAATAAATAAATCTCCAAATAAAATAATAATAAATCTCTAAAATAAAATAAAATTAAATAAATATCTAAAATGATGTAAAATTAAATAAATCTCTAAAATAATGTAAAATTAAATAAATC
>JAOUZG010037274.1:482086-506459 GCA_026289955.1 Argiope argentata
ATGTAAAATTAAATAAATCTCTAAAATAATGTAAAATTAAATAAATCTCTAAAGTATTGTAAAATTAAAATTCAAACATTAAATTTTCGGTTAAGTATAAATTAGTTATTAAGGTACATTTTGTATTTCTGAGCCATGTTATCCAGGCATCCAATAACGATGTAGTTTAGAATCTTAGTAGTACAACAAAAGTAGTTCAAGTAAACCTAAAAAGAAAAAAGAAAAACAAACAGAAATTATTAAATTCCTACTTAAGTTAACAAAGAAAATTTTAATTTTAGTTGCTTTTTATTAAATAATTACAATTAATATAAATAATTTACCAAAAACTATTGATTTTTACAAGGATTGAACTCGCATACTTCAGCTTCTCTTGAAAAATACTGAAATCCTAGCATTTTAGTGATCGAGATGCTGCCTGCCGATTTCAACTTTCATTACAAATTACTAAAACTCTATTTAGATTATTAAAAATAAATTAAATTTAAATTATGAATTAATATTTGAAAAAATTGTATTAATATCAAATGTCATCCACTGCGAGTTTAAAAAAATGTGTTTGGGCTTGAATGAATGATTATAAAGTATTTTATAAATGATTGAAAATTTGATCAAGATTTATATAGGGAGAGTACGAACTATTAAAAAAATTGAAAAAAGAGTATAGATCATTTGTCATCTAAAATTATTCTGACAATTAGTTTATAGCAATTATTCGCTATTGTTGTAGCTATTATCACATTCATCCAGATCTATCTTTGACATAGAAACACATCTGAACCATCTGGCAACTTGATTTTTCTATAACTTTTTCAATGCAGGTCGGTATTATATTTCTGAACAATGTTATCTATTTACCTGACAAAGAACAGGGGCTTAAAGTTTGTCTTATTAAGCAAGAAAAAAATTCAAGTAAACAAATAAATTAAAAAAGTTGTTCAAAATATTTATCGTTTAAGTTTGTTTTGAGAATTAGTTTACAACAATTATTTGCTGTTGTTGTAACTATTATTGAATTCTTTCCTCCACCATATTTGAATCAGATGTGCATCTTAATCACTTGCTAAGGGTTGTTTTCTTAACATTTGCTATTTGGGTCAATATTTTGTTTTTATGCAAACCAATGTTTTCGAAATGATGAAAAAAGCGATAGACAAAGATTGATCATTACGACGGTAATGATGAATGCTGCTAACTATAGTCATGAAATAAGTACGGATGATGAATGTTTGGAAGCTTTGCAAACAACTTTTCTTTGGTTCTTTATTTATCTAAGATACCTTTCAGTTTTCTTTTTATTGATTAATGAAATGAACGACTGTCTATATCGTTGTTGAATGTTAGAGAATATAGAGAAATACGGAAAAATTAGGTTTGGATATTCTATTGTCATATTTTATTTAAGGTCAAATCATACAGTTTTATTGTATTACCATTTTGAAGCATATATTCTTATATATATTAAAAACGTTGTATAAATTTTCCTTTTATTAATACAAAAATATACATACTCTTTTCACTTTTGCCTTTAATGAGGTATGAATTGAAATAGAGCTTATTTATTTATTATAAAATAAAATTCATTTAAAATTATTTTTTGTAATGCTTTTGAAGCTGAAAAATTAGGAATCTGAAAAACAACAACAATAACAACAACTTGCAAATATACTTGCAAAAAAAAAACTAATAAGAGATGGATCCATATTCATCATATGCTTAATGTATAATGCATAATCTTTAATATAAATGCAATTATATCTGCGAAAATCCATTGAAACAATAGGAAACCTCTGCTCTCCCCCCCCAAAAAAAATATTGGCTGATATTTTCATATAAAATATTTCCAATCAATAAGGAAAAGTTATCATCATGTATTGTACTATCAGTCCGTAATTTATTGCATTTTTAAAGCACAATTTCAACAAAAATATAATAACATTTTTTTATTTCTACAGGAGTTAAAAATGCGGCCGTTATTGTTGTGTTCCGTGTTCATCCTCGGATCTTTACTGTCTTTTGCCGCCGCCGATGGGCACGGCTGGGACTACAGACCCATCAAAGTCATCATCAAGGAACATCCAAAACTCATCACCATTCCACACTACGTGCCTTGGCCCAAGCACGTTCCCGTGCCCAAACACGTGCCGGTCCTCAAACCACTGCCCATAGCGAAACCGGTGCCGGTGCCCAAGATAATTCCAGTCGTGAAGCACGTCCATAAGGTGGTGCACGTGCCCAAAGTGATCCACATCCACAAGTCTGTACCGGTTCCCAAGCCATATCCCATCCCCAAGGTGGTTAAAGTACCAAAGCCTTACATTGTCCATGTGCCGAAGCACTATCCGGTGCCCAAACCATACCATGTGCCAATCTACGTGAAGATCCCCAAACCCTACGTTGTGCCCGTGCACAAATCAGTGCCGATCCCAGTGCCGAAGCATGTGCCAGTGAAAGTGGAGGTCATCAGGGTCAAGCCTTTAGTCATTAAGAAGCCTGTACCTATTTTGTGAGTATATATTAACAGTAGCAATACTCGTTTTTAAAAGCATATTTTATTTGTGTGTATGATTTTAACAGATAATGTTTCTTTCAGTTGTTGAGGCCATAATACACAGTATTCTATGTTCAATTCATTTCAGATAATTTTATAAAACAAGAAAAATATTTAAAGCATAAAATAGAACTCTAATAGTTAGTTAAATTCTATGTGAAATTTGATTATTACAACAGTTAGTTGCAATTTAAATAATTCATACACGCAAAATTTTTTATTGTGAGACTAAAAGTAATATAAACTCAATTCATTTTTTGTTCCAAATATATTAAATATCTTTCTAAAAGCCAATAAAAATATTCAGATTGCAACAAAATAAGTATCCATGTATGCATTTAAAATTCATTTGGATGTGATAAAATCAAAAATCATAAAAAATGACAGAAAAATATAAGCATAAGTTCTCCATTTGAAATATAGTGTTCTGCCTAGTTTATCCTTATGAGTTTCTAAAATTATTTTACTTTCATAATTTATTGGGGAAAACAAAATACTGTTTGGATTTCTAATATAAAGGATATTGACTAATGAAGTTTGAAATTAACTAAAGTAAGGTCATCAATGAAAATAAATAAATAGATTGTGAACATTAATGATAGTTAAAGAAATAATTTCTGCTGTAATATGCTCAGTTTTTTCGAATCATAAATATTATTTTATAATCTGAAAAAGTCATCGAATTTTATCGAATAATATATTCCAACTTCGAAGCTCATTTCTAAGCAGATAATTACTTATTAAATTATAACTGGTAATTAGTAATGATGCTGGTAATAAAAAACAAAATATTCAATCAATTCAAAAACTTTTTTATGCATCAACGAATTTGATTTATATGGTTATAGTTCCAAAATGATATAATTCGAATTTTATTTTAAATCAAAACAATTTTCTTTACGTTTAAGAGAACATTGTGGACACTATCTATAAAGATACTTTCACGCTTTTCAAAAATACTCCATAATTTCATTAAAAAATGACTTAAATTTAACTGTAACCGTTATAAAGTTTCTGCTATTGCTCACATGGAACTCTGTATCCATATCATGATACCATCATTTTCATTAATTGGTTCAAAACTCTCTTAACTCTGCTATCTCCAAGAGTTTAATTATATGTTAAAGATTTAAGCTGACTATTTGTTTTAAATTAATGCTAAACATCATATTTATACATCAATGTTATTGCGGGATTTCAGTTGTTTTGATTAATAATGTGTCACTGTTTTATCAAGTATTGATTTCCAATTCTCTAAGATATAACCAAATGCGAAAAAAAAATAATAAATTTATCTTTACTAAAATGATTGTTTTTGGTAAAACTAAAGACCCTTTATAATCTGAAGCTACTTTGAAAATATAAGAAAAAACTTACACTTTTTCAATCTTTGTAATTTTGTTGCTAATAATGAATACTGTTTGCATTTATATTATTCTTGGACAAATGTCTTTTTTTATTCCAGAAAGGGACCGAACTTTTTGAATTATATTTCATTTTTTTTTTCATTCATTCCTCTTTGCTTGGACAAATGTTGTATTGACACATCATGTATTAATACATTTTAGAATTGATATATTTGTAAACATTTGTTAATTACATCATTTCCTGAGCAAAGTATATCATGTAAGTTTATCTTATTGGATCGTCTTCAGACATTTTATGGATTTTTTTTTCGCATTCTATGAAATTCATATCTTAATTAATAGAACAGGATAACAACTGACTTTATAAGTGTTAAATTTCAAGAGTACTTTTTCCTTCGATTTTCTATAAAATTTTTACATTATTTAGCTTCGTATTGTGTTTAATATATAACATATTTTAACCTTAGTATTGTAATATACTTTTATATTTTTATTAAATATTTGTTTAATATGAAACGTGAATACATGAGAACCCATATATATTTCATATAAGGAGTCCCATACCTGTGGACAATATTAATTCGAAAGTAGAATTCTAATTTCATCTGATAAGCTTAAGTTTTTTTAATATTATCGTATTCTTATTTATGTAGATACATGAGTTGATTGATTTTCTGCCTGTAGGTTGATTTGATATCTAGAAATAGTTTTTTGTATGTCTTTTTTAGAAGTCTATTTTTTAATAACTACAATATTTTTGCTCATTATACTTTATAGATAAAAGGCCAAAAAGAAAATAAAAAAATATTTCTATTATATTAAAGGATTAAAAGAAACTTTTTGAAAAAATTTGGAATCATATGCTTTAAACCTTAAGAACATTTAGTATTTTATAAGCAAAAATGAAATAAGACTTTTTTTTATTAATATTCAGCATTGCAGGTCAAATGTCCGCGTTTTTTGTGATTAGATTTCAAATCACCAAAGAATTGATGTATGAAATTCCAACAAATGTCATGAACAAAGCCGGTAAATTTATTAACTTGAGAAGACTGGTAAAAGCAAACTACATTTTTTTTCGTCAGACGACCCAACCTAAATGCCTTTGGTTTTGGCATTTAATCTCTTTATTTTCACGCAAGATTGTACGCAACAGCAGCAAAGCAATCTCATTTTTTGCCCCCATTAAAATTTTTAAATTGCGTGAGGCCTTTTCTTGTAGAGAGTTATAAAGAAAAAAAAATTCCCTTCTTTATTTGTCTGCTTGGGATATTGCGCCATAAAATGACAGGATTTGGCTTTCTTTCTTTTTCTTGCACTTTCTAAAAAAATGAGAAAAAAATTTAGGTATATTTGAATTCAATGGTAATCATGCTGATGATAAAGGTAGTCAATGTAAAAGATAAAAAAATTAATATTATTTAGTTAAATTTTTTATATTTACCATACTATAAGATAAAATATGAATTTAAAATAAAATATAATATAATATAAAATTATTCATATTTTATATAATATAATATATATCCATATGTTATATTATATTATATAAAATATAATATAAAATAAAATATGAAAGTGAAAAAAAAATTCGTAAATATTAGTTTTCTAGCTCTTTTATAAATATTAATTTTTCTACAAGAAAACTTAAACGAAAATTAATTAGAATTTCTTTGGCAGACAATAGTATTTTTGAAAATAAAATTGGAAAATGTTTTGTACTTTTTGAATATTATAACGATGATAATTCCACAACTTCATAAAATGATTAATTAATATTAGAAAAATATAATATTTTTATGTTGATATTATTAGTTCTTTTTATTATATTTAAGAATGCAATACAAATAATATTTTAAAAATTGCATTAAAACAAGGAAGAAAACCATCTTAGAACGAGAAATATTTAAAATGTATGCAATTTTATTTTGAATACATTCATTGTAAAATAAAACATCAACGAAAAAAAGAAAGATTTTTTTAAAAAAATAGGTAGATATCTGGCAAGGAAAAGAAATTTGATAGGTTTTTTTTCTCCTTATGAGACAGAAATGTTTATGAATCAGTTTTGTGAACACATGTCACCCTTAATAATAAGGGTCGCAAAAGCATTTCAAATGAGAATGAGATTTTATTTGTTCCCTTCTTTCATTTTTAATAATATTTCCCTTTCACCAAAAAAGTTCAAATTCTATGAAATATTGAATAATCTTTCGAATGCAATTATTTTTTTACCTTCCAAGTTCCTTGATTGGATGCTGTTAGTGGATGAATAATTGAATATTGCTGCTGAACTCATAAACTACTTTTTAAATAAAGCATTTGAATCTTATTGAAACACTGTTAGTATAAAAAGAATAAAATGTGTACAAAAGCTTTATTTTTTTTATCTTCTTTTTCTAAAGGGCAAAAAAAAAATATTTCCTATCAGAATAATCAGAAGATTTCAAAAAACTCCGAAGCACTCAATATTTTGAGATTACAGAATGTAAATGAAAGCATTTCGAGCAAATACAGCGTCCAGTGTTACCAACAACATAGCACAGTGTTGTTGGTAATTTTGATTCTTGGCAGTTGATGAGGGATGTTAATTTAGAAAAGAGCAATGTTTTATGCTTTTAGAACTTGAATTCAGTGGAGTACGAGTTGAAATAGTAGGATCTCGTTTTTACCATAGGCATAAAGTAGTGCTGTTTTGGCACTCATGATAAATAATATAAACATATTTCATGAGTTAGTGCGTCCTCCACGTGATCTGGATGTCCCGGGTTTGAGACCCGGTTGGGACATGGTTGTTCTTTTGTGTGTACTATCCATGAGATGTATGAATGTGCCTCCCCCCCTGTGAAAAGGGGCTGTACAAACGAGTGTGTGTGTGTTCCATCCTCATATGAGCTAGAAGTCAGACTTCTGCCACCTGGTGCTCAGGGATCCATACCCTCTCCCTCTTTCTGTTGTAAAGCAGACACGACATCATCATATCTCATGAATCTATTATACTCAATGCATGGTGAACGTATTATTAAGATTTGTAAAAAAAATGAAGTCGGTTTCAAAATTTGAATTTCTAGGCTTATCGATTAATGTTTTTCAGTTCTCAGATTTAATTATTACTACAGGAAATAACAGCGTTTTGCCTGAATAAAAAATATCACTGGAGCAAAAGCATATAATCTAATTTTTGTTCTCGTGTTCCCCTTTACATCGGAAGGAAGGTTGTGGTAGCTTGAGAAGCTATGGACCAATATCCCCAGTGGTATTACTCTCGTTATGGAGGACTTTGTGATCACGACATATTTAGCGTGAGTCATTCACTACACAGACGGGGAGTCTACGGCTGGCGGGTTCGAATTCGCAGTTCAAAGAATGCGAAACCAACACCCTACAAACCAGTCTATCCTGGCCCTATATAATCTAATAAAATGCCGAAACGAGCAAAAAATTTCTGAAAATAAAATTTTTAGAGCTTTTTTTTTAATAAGATGAATATATATTTAATAAGATGAATATTTAATAAGATGAATATATATTTAATAAGATGAATATATTTTTTAATAAGATGAATATTTAAAGCATAAATATAGAAAACTATTCGTTTGAAAGAGTAATTTTTTCTTCCTATGTTGTTCTATTTAAAATTGACATGGAAATAAATCTTATATACTGTAAGGGAATGAATACTTTAGAGTTAATTAAAATCAAGCAGAATAAAATGATAATGGAGTGACAAGTTTGCAACCAATTTGATAAACGATGCAGATAACTTAAAAAAATTTCCATTTTAATCACATTTATGCCATTACGGTGGAACGATGGAATTCAGGGAACATGTAATTTCTAGCATGATATTTGCGGTGAAGAACTAATGATTGTATACAAGAGAAACATATTAGGGGAAAAAAAAGAAAACAAATTTATATTTATTACAATATAACTCATTTCTCTTTTGAATATGTTTCTAGACAAATATTTATAAATTGTTTACGCGAGCATCTCTTTTATCATTTCTAAAAAAAATTAAGCATCCTCAACCAAACGTGAGTGAGTCCTTTTGCCATTTACTTCATTTCTTGTATCATCCAATAAAAGACCCTTCTTTCATGAAACCGAAAAAACACTTAACTTCTTATTAAACTGAGCGCCAGAAGTCAGGTACAATGGGGCAAGCAGATGGATCAAAAGGCCGGCTTTTGATTAATGCTGAAAGAATATGTGGAGCAGGCTGGAAGGTTCGTTGTAGCATGCCGCATCCATTAACTCGAGGAAGAACTCAAGCGACAAAAGGTCCTTCGCCTCAGTTGCAACAAAAGAACCTACTGGTATATTAACCTCCTGTGTATGACGATGCCATTTTCGAGGGAAAAAAACGGCTTCAGCAAGAAATTCACCCCGACAGTTTTTGCAAGTCACGTGATTTGCATGTCACGTGAAATAATCGACCGGAACCGAAGATATGTCGGACTGGGGTAGTATGCATGTAGGATCTTACCGGATCAAATGATTCAATATTTGCACTGTAGAGCGGTTTGAGATTTGGTAATACTAGGAAATACAAAACACTTGTCGTTCGCAATGAATCATAGATAATTTTTTTACTTTGTTGATTCAGTAATTTAAGGCTTACTAGGCTAGATTTTTCTTGGCAAAGATGCTAATTGTTTAGGACACAAATCAGTGAATGTCATATCTCACATTATAAAAAAAAGGTAAGCTTCTAAATAATCATATTGAACTGTCGTATTCTGGTTGGTTGCCACCGAAAATGATATATATATTTTTAATTTTGACAGTAAAATTGATAATTAATTCCAAATTATCAGCAAAAACTCTATTTTTATTATTAAGTATTAATTAAAGAGTTTGTTTAGTTTAGTTTAATTACATTATGTATATTAACATTCAGTTTTGAAGCAACACTAGGGCTATTTTGGGACCTACCTTGTAAGTTTGAACCACGGTCCGGTGACGAGAACGACATCTCAGCAGAAACTCCCCTCCTCAAACCACACCTAACCAGCGGGAGGACGTTTGACGAGGCTGTTTAAATTTTCTTTTAGCCACAGGTTTTTAATTAATGAACCAGATAATATTTACGGAGCAATAACGATGGATTTTTATTCTCAACAACACTTTTGTTTTCCTTTAATCGCACAGAATATTTTGGGCCAGGCAGAGGTATGTATTACATACTGTATTGAAGAATAATAAGAAGGAATTCAAATTGGGAAAAATATACCTTTATATGTCTTAACATTAAAAAAAGATTGCTAATTAACTTTTTATCATTTATAATCAAATATTTATTTAGAAAATTCCCCTCTAAAATAATTTAATGCATATACAACATAAAATTATCTACATGTGGAGTATTATTAAAATAAATGGTTTAACATTCGGCTTTATAAACTACACTAGGACAATTTTGGTAAAGATGTACTTTTCATGTACCAAATCCAGAAGAAGAGGGCGATATTCTCCTTTTCAAAAATTCTATGCTACAAATATTTATTAAAGATAATTAGATGACATTCGATCCTTGACTATCGTTCCATGCGCCAGGATAATACACATTGTGAAATAGAATTTTGAGCTTTCAATCGTCAAGTCTTGAAACCGAGGCTGTATATAAATATGCTTTTCATTTAATATACTTTTACGCTTTTTACTTTTTTATTTTAGCGTAGAAAGAGGCAGTATTATTCATTGCAAGGCTGTTTTTGTTTCCATAATTTAGAATGTTAAAAAATGTCAAGTAATTTAATAATCAATAATTTCAATAAAGCTATCAAGAGAATAAATCTTTTAAGCCGCTGAATTTATGACGTATTTGGGAAAATTTATATGCCATATTATATAATACTATGATTGAAACTTGGCGCTACTAGACATCCTATACTAATTAAAAAGAATTCCACTCCTGCACAGTTTATAAAAAAATTTAGGAATAATTTCATATCCAGATATTAATTACTTTGAATGTAATTCAAATTTTGTATTATTATTTATATAGTGATCAAATTCCTAAAAGTAACGATCACAAGGACATACAACTGAGAGTGAAAACTTCTTGTGGATCTTTAAATGACAGTTCAAATGGTACCATCGCAGAAAAAATGTTATACGTTTATGACCGATTTTAAAGTCATTATTTAAAATTATTTGAAAGAATAATATATAATATGCGTTAGCCAATATTTTTGTGAAGTTACTGGTGATGAAAAAACTCATCGTGTCATTGACAAAACATACTTTCGGAATATCACTAACTTATCCCAGTTTGACAGTGCTCTGTCCTATTCTGAAAGAAAGAAAAGTTCATTATTTTAACAGAATCTGGATTTTAACCTTGTTTAAAATGTTTGCACGCAAATGTTGCTATGTAGTTTGTTAAGAATTTAAGCCGAACTAATGCTGAAACAAACCACATTCAATTTGACAAAGAGATTCAGTGCGTTTCAAAAATTCAGAGGGAAGCACAGAAATCATTCAAAATCTGAAACAGCATGGTTTGAGAATACATGCTCCTAATCTGCTTGTCAAATTTAAAAAAATGAAAACAATTTTAGCATGTGTTTCAACTGAGCCCAATCATTTCCTTTAAATGTTTGCTCCAACTTTCTATGCTTTTTTTTTGAAGATTTAGCAAGAAAAACAATTTGGACGATGTATTGACTTAAATCAATACTTTCCTTCAAGCAATTTCTACAAGAATTTGCTACTTTTCTTTAGATTGTAATCCTTCAGAAAGGAAAGCATAGTCAGGGGATCATCAATAGTCAAATATTATCTTACATTACCTCTTTTATTATGTTGATGCCATGCGTATAAGGAAAAAAAAAGGAATAAATCAGAGCTTCCAACACAATATTTTCAACATCCATGAATAATTTCAATACCCTGTCAAAATCGAATCAGAAAGTCATTAGAGATGTTTTCACTGAGATTTTGAAGCAAACTACGCATGAAAAATGGATAATTCGCACAGAAGAGTCTGAATTTCATGAATTGTGATATTAAGGGAGAAGCAAGAAACTGTATGTTGGTTCTTCTTGAATATTCATGATGTGTGTGCTCTGGTCAAAGTCACCGCCGCGTTCTACTTGGGTGACCGTGGGACCTAATTTTCAGCTCTGATTGCTTTGCTATTACAGAAGATGACCATCAGAACGATCTTTCACTGTCACCGTCGCTGAATGAAGAATACACGCCCGAAGAGCACGAACGCTCGATTATGGCAGATGTTGAATTATTGACAAACTTAAACTCGTCGAGAAGGAAGGAGATGATTCAGAGAAACTAGTAAATTTAGAAATCCACAAAAATAACATATTTTAACGAGGCTAAATAAAATTAAAAAAGGCCCAAAGTGTTCTATGTTTAAGTTTAGTTGTGTTTTTTAATTACATTTCACATTTCAAATAATTAATTGGAATTGTTAATTAGATATGAATTGATTCATAGAAATATAGAAATTAAGAAATTTCAATTTGTATAATTTGCGAATTGATTTTTAAAAAAAGAAAATTCAATTCAAAACCAATGTAAATTTAACATCCCTTGTAGAGGGTTTTCGATGATACCCTTTACAAGGGAGAAAATTACAATAAAATAGATAGTAGTAGATAGTAGAATAGAATAGATAATAGAATTTTTCTACAATAGATTTTTTAATTCAATTGTTAATTTCTGAGTATGTTGTTGTTGTTACTTATGGTACTGGCCATGGACAAGCCCCCTGCTGATACAGCAGCAGGTTTAAGCCGAAAGGAGCGTCTCTTGTTTTTGAAGTAGCACCAACTAGGGCCAAGTGTATGACTTAGCTACACGCTCATCACATTTGCTTGCACAGCCCCTTCTTACAGGGGGACTTACAGTCACACATCTCACAGATAGCCCACAGAAGAACAACCATGCCTGAACCGGGACTCCCAGAACACGAGGAAGACGTGCTACCTCTGTGCCAGAAAGCCGGCTCTGAGTATTAATGAGTGGATATAAGAAATGACTGTAAATAGTTTAATTTACTAATTCTATCAATAAATAAACCAATAACAAACTTTGAAATGGAGTAGAATTTGGACGCTTTGTAAACTGAACGAATTAATTAAAAAATATAATTATTTAATCTTTCAACTAAAAAATTAAGGTAGAATAATGCAAAGAGTGGGGTGCATTATTTATTCTTGCCATAGAAATATATGGTTTTTTAATATTAATTTTCCGACCCTCTATTATAAAGGTGTGTCCAAAAAAGTTGTGTTTAGAATGTAAATATGGTATAACTTTTGATGTTTCATTTCAATTGAAGTGGACAATAAGAGTGCTCAAGGGTATCAAAATTCACAAAATTGACAACTGGTTTATTAGTCTGTAAAAAAAATGAATTCTGACAGTGATTTATTTTGTATTTATGTGGCAACAATATAAAAATGTTAACAAAATTTATCAGTATTAAGTGATAAAAATTAATTTCTTTTTTCCCTCTCGAATTGTTATCATGGTTAGCTTTTACAAGACAGAATCATTTAAGTTGTCGAAAATTTCAGAATACAACAGAAAAGCATGGTATTCAAATTTATTTTTTAGTATATAAAACACGGTGTATGTTGCCTTATTTTAAGAACTGATAACAGCATTTTTACTGACTTTATTCTCAAGTTTTTACATATTATTATCTCGATCCTTTCTTTATTTCCAGGTACCACGAAAAGAAGCACGAAGAATGGTGAAAGACATACGAAGGCTTATTTTAGAAATGTATTCTTATCCCTCCATACTTTGAGAAGACTTTTGATTTGTTTCGGAGAAAAAGTGCTATAAAGAAAAAGTCTTTTTCATCGTTGGGTTAAAAAGCAGGAGCTTTGGCTCCTAACTGTATCCGTATCCGTGCAGGGTGCGGATTGTATATAATGTATCCCGCCACAATGTGTGCGATCAGTTACTACTTATGTATATCATGTGCATTTTTTGAAAATACAAGCTAGCCATTTATTACCGAAGGCCACAATACGGATAGCTTTCATTTTATTTTTTTTTCTCTCATAAGTATCACCTCTACATAGAAGGAACTACGATTTAGATTTTCATTTCGATTCCAACGGTTATTCACAGTTTGTGGGTTGTGTTTGCTTAAATGGGTATGAAAGCATCAGAAGGAAAAACACACAACTTAAAATGTAATAATTGGAACTGAACTAATGAAAGGCATACTCAGGTAGTAAAATAAAAACTATAGCAAATAAATTTAACTTCGCAGTAATTTGGATATATAAAGAATTAAAGAAATACGTAGGGGAAAAACCAAAGCGGAATGTTTAGTTATTGGATCTATAGTAAAACAAACAACTTTCCCTTACAAAAAAGGATTAAAAGTGTTAACATTGAAAATAGCTAACTACGTTTAATAACGCCAAAATCGTTTTCAGATTGATGTTTTAAAATCAACAAATTTTTACCGTGAGTTGAAAAAAATTAGTAAGATTTATTGAGATAAAGGAACAATCTATTATATTCCATTTCCATGTATTATACGAGAGTGAAATTATTATAATTATACATATACTAACAAAAATTGAATCATCGATAGATATTTAAATTGATACAAAAATAACGTGTATGCTAGGAATATCATATATTCTAAGAATTTCAGTTAAATCAGCAACATATCAGATTAACAAAATAAAAAATTGTTAGTGGATTAGATAGAGGAGAAAAAAAAGAGATGAAATAAAAAATCTAAAGCTAAAATTAAAATAAGAATTTTAAAAAAATCGATAACATTCACAAACGCTATGGGAATGGAAAAAATTAATTTTAATAAATTTAGGGATTATTTGTGTGCTTAAATTATTGATTTTTTTTGAAATCATTAGCATTAATTAAATTATTAATTTTAGAGAAAACATATTAATTTTCGTACGAATGTCAGTATTTCATTTGTTGTGATATTAAAAAAGGAAATTTTAAAATTAAAAAAAGTATAGATATTCAATTAAAAAAAAGAGTTAAAAAATCAATTAAATGCCTTTCATACTTTAGTAAATGTAAGTAACGATACAAAAATAATTATAGTGTTAATGATTTTGAAATGTCATTGTATAAAACATTTATAATGGCAATTATATTCAGCTATTTAAGATTAAGAATTAAAATTTAGTTTAAGAGGGGAAAATCATAATAATTAACCTACCCTTTACATTCATTGAACTTGATATTACTTCAGAATACTGTTTTGTTAATGAAATGAAAAACAAAGCTATATAAACTTGGAATTGAATATTACATCTTTTCTTGGTGCTTGTTTGATTTTAATTTGATGCAAATTTATTTTCAATTTGTAAAAACATTTACCTATTTTTATCATGCATATTGTTTATGTCGACTCCGTCAAACAGACATTTAATTCAGCTCAGGTAAAAAAATTTAATAACTGGAATGTAAAGATAACATTCAACATAAAGAAAAGTTTGTATAAAACTGTTTTCGCGTTGAAAATTAAATGAAAACATTCCATAACAAATATATATATATATGTATGTGTGTGTTTTGCTCTGTATATATAGACAATACAAAAAATAATTATTTGTGGTGAAAGCAAACAATAAATAGCGCAGAATTGTAGTGTATAAATTCTAATACATTACAATTTTCACTTATAATAGTTTAGGCATTCTAATGTGATCTGTAAAAAGTTGATTTAAAAAAGCATTAGACAATTGATTCATTGATATTTATATAATTGATCTTTTTTAAAGAAATTGCAAGACATTTTGCTTCTTAATCGCAATATTCTACTTAAATGAATAAACTTTCCATGTTTAAAATTTTCTGTTTGTTAGTAAAAAAATTCAATTATCAATGAATGAAAATAAAAAATAAATTCCAATCGAAGAAAATAATGTAAAAAGTGTTTTAAAATCTATTTTTTTAAGTCATGCGACTGTATTTTAAAGGAAAATGTAATTACTTGAACATGGCTGTGTATTATCATGTTATGTTTTTATGCTAGTGGTGTATATCTTTTGTAAATAGTTTTCATTATCAATAAATTTTTTGAAAAAAGAAAGATTTTTTTTCTGTTCTTGATTTACAGACATGATTTTTTCAGACATGTTTTACTTAAATCACAAACCTAACCACATGAATGACGTAAACTTTCTATCAAAAATCTACATTTAAATTTGCGTAAAATATTTCACTTAGTTAAATATCTGTATTTTTAAATTATCGCATTTACATGCATGCTTACATTTTTTTATTTGTTAAAATCATTATGTTTGTCAGTAACTATGTTCACATGCATTGGAATGAAAAATTCACCAGATGACCAACACAAACATTTTGATCAATTTAGTTCAAAATTTAATAAAGATCTACATTTAAATTTATATATATTTCACTTAGTTAAATTTCTATGATTTTAAATTATCGCATTTACACGCAATAAAAAGTACAGATAAATAAACCATCTGCTCTTTGACGGTGTCCTGCCACTCATTTTCAGGCAAGTCGCTGAGGAGAACTTTTTGGAATCCCTTCAGCTCTATTGGGAATTGAACTGAAGTGAGAGATGGGCGTCGGGAGAATAGAAAGAAAAGCTGAGGTGGGGAAAGGACAAGAGATTTTGTTTTTGTTTTGTGTGGGATCGCTGTATCCTGAACTCTTGAAAATTAGCATTTTTTAAATTAGTTTGTTTTGGGGAAACCCTCGAATATTTTAAGTGGTTAAACCTGTTTTTTTTATTTATGTTTAATGTTAACTGTTGTTCATGTCTGTGAATAAATGTCTTGTGTGCTTTTATTGCTGTTTTTCTTCTCAAGACATTACAACGGATTTCATAGGAAATTTGGAACAGATTTAAAAATTTGATAGTAAATATGCACCAAATTTTATCCATGAAACTCTTTTACGTTCTGTTATAATCATGTTCACATATATTTAAATCGCCAGCCAAATTTCTTGGTGGGTTGCTTTTATGATAGAAAGTTTGATAGAAACGTACAAATTCCAAATTAGTATTTAAAGACCACAAAAAAAATTTATTCGTCTACTTCAAATGGATTTTGAGTTACGACGTTTACAGACATAATTCAGGGTTATCTTAAATGTAAAAATTTGTTCAAATTGCAAGTTTTATGTAATAACACCTTATTTTTTATATACTTTACATTAAAATAACGTAAGTGGGCTGAAGTGTGATTGTAGAAACCCCCATCAGGCACGCGAGGGGCTTGGCATAAGGTCTCGAAAATAGTTTAGTCTGTCCATCCAGAAAAAACACAAAATCTAACATTAAACTATTTGATCTAAATACAAAATAAAGAAAATTTTTAGTCAATTTTGTTTGATTAACAGAGTGTTTTATCTCGACTTATTTATTACTCAAACAAGAGATTCATTACATGTGGGGTTCAGTCATATTCAATGGAGAAGTCCAAGACTACCCCTTTTCTGGGATCGCAGTGTCCTGGTGATGAGGTCTCGGTTAGAGAGCCGTAGGGTTTCAAGTTCGAGGCCGGATTCCACCGAAGAATGGTCGTATAAGGGGGTCTGTCACACGTTAAATCCGTCAGGGCCAAACGCTCTCCTCGATAGTGTGGTGTGGAAAGGGGGTTGCCAGCTTAGGTGTTACTCTCGCTTCTGACTGCGGTTCAAATTAACGATCCCTAATGTTGCTTTGCAATGATACATGAATATAGCTAAACTAAAAAATAAACTCTATTGTAAATTTTTTTAAATAAAAAAAGCCGGATATGGATTTTGAGCCAATAAAGCCTAAAAAAGAACCAACAAACCTCTTACCTGTAATAAGTTTATTAAAAATCAAAACCAAAAATCATGAAATGAAAATTTGGCTGAAATGTGACATTTTGGTGCAACCCCTACATACGAAATTTATGAGATATTGAATTCACAAAAAGATAAACAATTATTATATTATTATTTTACAATTCATAGAAAGATAAACAAATTTCTACAATTTACCCATAATTTAATTATAAATTTATTCTTTGTATTTTACATTTTGTTCTTCAGGAGAGATACTCCACTTCAGACGACAGATTCCTATCAATTTTTGAATTCTGCGTAACATAATATACCTTAGATCCTAAACTAAACTAATCTTGGAAAGAAATTTGTGTCCACAGATTAAACAGTAGTGTAGTGTAAAAGTTTTGTACGAAATTACAGATTCCATTGCAATTATTATCGTCTGAACAGAAATCCATATTATGTGGTGGTAAAAAGTAGGAAAAATTTCACGTACTTAAAGGAGTTTGTAGTGGTAAATTTAGCAATAAATTTTCATAGATAAATTTTAATATTCTTTAGCCAATAAATGTGAAGTGAGCGCAGTTATTTTTCTTCTAACCAGCTCATTCTTCTTCAATATAATCAATTTTATAGGTATCCTCCCCCTCCCCCAAGGGTGGTAATTTAAAGGCATGAGTTGAAAAATTGAGGATTAGAAGTAAAAACACTGTTTCTCATGCACTCTATAAAAATAAATTTAAATATAAAACCAATATGATTTAAAATTATCATATTTTACTGATATAATGAAGATATTAAAATAAAAAAAACATAAATAAACGATTTCAAAATTGCAAAGTTAAAATTCCTATAGCATTCTCAAAAGCAATATTTTTTTTTCAATTTCCCTTAGAGCATATTGATTAACTCAACTCATTTCTAATTTTCAGAACACAGATTCTGGCAGCATTAAAAAGCACAAACCCATATAATGTTATTTAAAGTTTCCTAGAACTCTAAGTTCTAAACTTATTTGTTCTTATTTATTCAAATACTTTTGTATTATTATCATTTTTATTATGTTTCTTGAAAAAGGGTTATTTTTTTCATTTAATTTTCAAAAATCACTTCATATTTTTAAAATAGTTTTTGACTTCCTCCTCGTGTAAATCAACTACATGGTTTATTATTGTCCATTGGGATATTTTAATGATATATATCTTTTATAAAACATTCTTTTTCAATATGTCGCATATAATCTCATCAAATTTATAAAGTTTATAAAATACTCATCAAAAGCTTTTGTTACGAAATAATACCGTTTGGAAGGTTCCATACTACATGGAATTATGTCATTCAGAATTATTCTTTTCAAAGCATCATGTTTCAATTTCAGATGGATATATTCATTCAAAAAACAACTTATTCTAATAGAAAATACCAATTCTAAATATTTTAGCATAAACAAGCTCTTGTTATTGTTTCATAAAAGAGTTTTGAATACTAAAATTCTGAAATTGTAAGCAAAATTTCAATTTTTTTTCAATGTCCGATAATTCTCCAATAAAAATGAGAAATTAGAAAGTGATAAAGATTCTACTTACTAACAAATATTCCATCACGTATCTTCTGAAGTGGTCCAGGTCCATTTCCCGCGCTTTAACAACCGAAAGCAACATTGCCTAAAAACAGAGCTTCAATATAACAAATTCCCATTAGTGCTTTTTAAACAATAGTAAATAATATAACTGAATCTGTTATACTCAAAAATAAAACGCATATCACATTTGTCAAAATCGTTTGGTGATATAAAGACTACTATTCTCAAACTGTTGTTTATTACCATATGTCACAAGTGATAGCAGCTGCTATGTCAAAGCTTCGGTTTGCTGTGTAAGGTTTTTGGCAAACGATATTTTGATACACTTTTAAAAATATTATTAAAAAAAGTTTATTTAATAGTCAAATCCTTCATATATAAAAGTCTATGTTTTATTTTTCTTTATTTACTTTTTTGTGAGTGTGAGATTTCCTACAATTATTTTTTTATAAATAACGAAAAATTACCTAACAAAAGATTATAAAAAAATTTCTCACACTAAATGATTTGAGTTACATTACAGAAAATCGTGCAATCTATGCTACTATTATAAATGTAAAAGTTTGGATGGATGGATGGATGTGGGGTTCAATCACGACAAAACGTCTGAAGGAATGTGTATGAAATTTAGCACAGAGATAGAATTTAGTCTACAAAAGAACATAGGATAATTTTTATTCCGATTAATTGAGTGGTTAATTTTTTTATTAATTAAAAACTAAATTTTCCGCCAAAAATAAAAAAAACCCTGAAAACATCTGCCTGAGCTTTTTGTATCGTTGGTTTTTATTTTTCTATTTCCGGTATTCTTTTAATATTATCTTATCTAATGAAATTTTTTGTGATTTACTGTAGGATTTCCCGACAGAAAAACTTTTCCGTCAGAACAAAAAATGTAAAAAAAAATCTAATCGTTTGTTTTTATTTTTCTGTTTACGTTTTTCATTTTAATATTATCTTACTATTCTAAAGGAAGGTTTATTAATTTTTTTCGCTGTTCTTGTGTTAATATAATTTGATATTTCCTGTTATTTCTTTTTTCTTGCTGTACATATTCCCTTTGCCTATTTTCATCATTTTCGATTAAATTTTTAAAAGTACCTTTATAGATTCAAGTATATAACTTTTAAGTAGTTTTTTTCTCATACGCTAATGATGTTAGACGTAACATGTTTTCGACCGGTTATTTCAGACGATTCTGTTTATTTTCATAGTGTATGATATATTTAAAATTAAACATCGTTAATTAATAGATCTTTTGATTCCTTCAGAAGTGCTTTTGAATGAAAATAAAACAGATTAATTGAAATTAAAATTTTTTAATCTGCACCCAACTGGTGCTTAAAATTCACGTCTTTACGTTGGTCCAATTGACTTTGAAAATTTATGCATGCATACGGTTTTGATGGCATTTTAGACTGTCAGTTCTCACATATACACATCAAAATTTCAACGCGCACGAAGTCGCGGGTAAGAGCTAGTGATTGAAATATTATATTTAAGTTAGCAACAAAAAATATATTTTTTAATTTAAAAAAATAATCTTTACTGTTGATTTAATCATGCAATAGTTAGCAACTATAGTTAAATGGAAGTTAAAAAGAATCATTCGCAGTAAATATAAGGAAAGCGAAGGAAGATATTTATGAATATATTCTTAAAAGCAGATAAATATCATTTTGAAAGCCAAAAACAAAATTACTGTTTTGAAATAGAGCAAATGATTTTAACAAAGTGATTCTGGTTCAAAATAAATTTATTGAGAATGAAGCCTTGAAAGTGACATATTCGATAATAATAATAAATAAATAAATAAAAATTTCGTATTACAAAGTTCAATTCATACATTGCATAATAAGATTAATAATTTTACGCAAAACGTGTATTAAAACCCTTTAATCTTTTATTTATTGACTTCAAGAATATTCTAGTAGTAGGTTTATCCGTATGATAAATTTCACTAGGTAAAGTTACTCCAGAATTATATAGCAAATTCTATTTCTGTTATAATTTACCATAATTTTTGTTATCGGGCTCCCTGTTGATAGTCTTATTTTTTTATTCTATATTATTATCAGATATATTACAGCTAGTTTAATTAATGTAAAAATAGGAATTTTTTCAAGCCCGCTCTATAGTTTGCAGATTTTATCTTCCATTAATTTAAAAAAAAGAAAAAGAAAAATATTTCTTTTTTTTTCGTTAAATACTGTCTTAAAAGAAGATTGGAGATCTCATATTGATGTTATTTTACTTTTAAATCATATTTGTATATTGGACATTATCTGTTATGCTTAATTATTTATGTTGTTCTATTGTTATTCACCGATTTCCTATTAAGCCAAAATGTTTTGAGAAATTCCTTTTTACTAAACTATTTTGACTTCAAAAAACAAATACATTTCAAATACGTTGTTGCAATTTTCAGCTGTCTTCTTCATCTTGTGAGAAATAAAGCGTATATTACGAGATAATTGAACTTTGGTTTCTGTACTTATAGACTGGCAAAGGAAGCGACTAATGGAATGTATCGAGTGTATATAGAATCCAATAAATCGATTCGATTTCATTTAACAGTTCCATCAAATTTTGCATTATATATTTGTAATTGAAGCATAATATGACTATACAGTACATTATTTTAGTATTTAAGCTTCGAAAAGGGGAACCTAATTTAAAAATATATTTATTTCTAAATGGATGCAAAGGTTTAAATGAATTATCTAAAACTAATAAGGTGATTTTGTTATGTTTATTCTATTTATCAATATATATCAATATAGAACCTTAATTGCTATATTGCTTTCTTTAAACTTAAGAAAACAACCTTTCATTGTTTATTAATTTTTTTATTTGATCTGAAGCAAACACTGAACAATCAAACAAAAAGTTTTTTTTTTCATTTATTTTATGCAATTATTTTCTAAAATTATAATATTCTATAAATAATTTAACTTTCCTATTCCATTCGTCATCACATATAAGAAAGATTAATTTACTTCTAACGAGAAAAGTCAAAAGCAGAAACTGCATATTCTGATTGAAAGGTATTATAGATATATATACCTATGGCTTAAAATGGGAAATTCTTTCTTCTCTGCTATGGTATCCCCCATTTTAAAAGGTTATTTAGAGATTCCATAGCTTCAGTGTATGGATGTTAAGGGATTATTCCCTGCGCTGAATTTTATGGTAATAAAAGGCGTAGCAAATGGTCTTGGGCCATTTATATATATGAAAATTATTCGAAGATTTAAGTGAAATATACATGTGTTAAAAGAAGTATTCTGACCTTCTAATTTTTTTCATTTTTACAAGAGCATTATCGAATATTACGAAGAAATCGAAGTTTGTCTAACAATTTCAGACCTCTAATTTTTAAGGTGAGCCTCTTTTTTTAGAGAAATCAAACCTACTTGCACCTGAAAATATTGTTAGATATAACCTTTTCTATTAGAATAAATCATTTTTAGAGTCAGTTTATATATTTTTAATCGAAATAAGACCTATTAAATGAACAAATTTTGAGTGGGATAGTTCCAGGAAATATTGACATCAGGACGTGATATTTTTCCACATAAATAATACTTTACCTAATTCTATTTTATATATTTTATAAATATTTATTTTACTAACATTTATTATTATTATTTTTTGTTTTATTAAATTTTATAGATGCCTCAAAATTATAAGTGGCATATTTAAAAAGGATTTTTCATAAAAACTTCATATAATTAAACAAAAGCTCCACCTGACAAAAATGAGCTATGTCGCCCATTTAAACATTTAGACTTAATACCACACCAACCCCCGTTTCTGGGGCCCCTTTACTGTTTGTTATAGAAGTAGGGGGAGTTTCTCAACGGCTCCGAAAAAAACTCCGACCCCCCCCCCCTCCGAAAAAAACACTCATCAATCAATTTCAAAACAAATAAATGACAAAATGCGAACACGTAAAACATAATAAGAAATAATAAAAAATGCCACTGAATTAAAGACAATTAGTCAAATTATTTATATTGATGTTCCGTCTTATTTTGGGGCTTTAATATAACTAAGCTAAATAATTTAATATCAGGGCCAATTATCTCCTATACCAGCGGCAGACGTTTGACCCTCCTACGATCTTGACATACTCCTGATCCGCTTATACGCTGGTTTTATTGTGGAATCGGGTCTTGAACCTGGATCTTTCCCGTTCTGAAAGCCGAAATATTACTACCCAGCCCTCTTAGTCTGATTTAAAGATTTAAAAAAGTAGAAAACTACTTAAAAATGGACAAGTATATTTTTGAAAAGTGCAAATTGATGAAAATTGCAATGTATTGTTGAGAAGGAACCGAATAATAACAGTGCAAAAGCCTGCGGAATATTATTCCATGCAGTGAGTAATACCATACAAAAATATTAAGAAAACTGATAATTTTTGGAAAAAGTAAATTTGTTGGACAAAGAGAATTGCAATCACTTCGTACTTAAAGGACTTTCTACTCTAATGTGATATTGAAAATTTTTCAGGGAAAAACTTTATTATTAAATTTACTATTATGAAACTTCTTTAGGTGCGTCCTTTTTTCTCACATTCTTCTAATATCAAAGAATTTAGAGATGAGATTCTGAAGATATAAATTTTTAATGGTGATATTAATCAAGTAAAATATTTGATATTAATTTCTATAAAAGTAGAGCGATTAAATTTCATATCTTTTGCTTTTTTTCATTTTCGCTTAGCAAAACAGATATAATTTCACAAATGAATGTTTTGAAGTAATAAGTTAACTTTATCAAAATTTTGAGGTCTAATTTTATTATTATTATTATTATTGTAGTAGGGTTTTTTTAAATAGGTATAGTGAAAAGAGAAGAATAAGTATAAGTACTGCATTAAGAAAAAGAAAAATACTATTCTGCATATTTAGAATAATTTTAGATATCATTTTTTTCTCTTTGAAGCAGTTTTGCTTAGTATGTCACTTAAACTGTCAAACACACAATATATTAAATATTATTGTTCATTAAATTAAATTCTTTTTTCATAAACATGCATTAAAGTTATGATATTATTGTTATAAATAAATAGCATATTGGAAGTAGGTTTCTGATAATTGCTGCACATTTGTAAGCAGCTAAATTATATTTCTATTAAGAGACTGTGAGAAAAACAATTGATACTCGTGACTAAAAGCTTAAATTCAATTTCGTTGGTGCACTTTTATTGGATTCTTACTTTTCTGAAGATTCAATTAATTGTGTAATACAACATAAAGGTTTAAGAATTAAACATTGAAATGGATGGAAAATTCTTTGGAAATAAATAGTTACAAAACAGAAACACTAACATTTTATTTACGATCTTTTTTTTCGTGCTGCCATCTATTAGTGTTTATAGAAAGAATTCTTGAAAGCTTCAAAATGCATCAGTTGATAATTTATCTTTCTCTTATAAAAAGTAAATCGTAATAAAATTCTTCGGATTTGATTTATTTACATTAAATAAATAAAATTTTAAAAATCTGTGAAATGAGAATTAAAAAAAATTAATATTTAAAACTCACCTTTCTTTTCACTTAAAAAGTTCTCGATTATAAATATATATATATATATATAACTTCTAAATTAAAGCATGTAATTAACCACAGTATTTTTAAGTTTTTTAAAAAGAGTTCACGAAAAAATTTATTTTTAAAAGGATTTTCTAATAATTTATAAATAATCAGTGAATTTAAACTGACTGGAAATTTTGTTTTATTAGATAATTAATTGATCTATTTCTTGAAAGTAAATATAGATGGCGCTGTTGAATCGGTTTTTATTTGTTCCGACTCCGTGATATGTTTGTATTTCAAGAAAGATGTTTTCTAAACTTCAAAGTACGGTGGTAACAGAAAAATGGAATTAAAATGAAAACAATTGTATTCATAGTATATATATAATATATATATAATTGGAAAAGTCTTAGATTGTTAAATAAATAATTATATGAAAAAATTATATAAACTATCGGTATTTTTTTGCTTACAACAATTGTTAGTTTGCTAATCTATGCAGTCTAAAGATTACAGAGAATGACCTCGCATTTTATTTTTTTCTCGTTTGAGTCAC
>JAOUZG010037274.1:506859-521538 GCA_026289955.1 Argiope argentata
ATCATTTACTAATTAAAAAATATTGTTGTTGCCATTTCCAAAATGAAAATCAATATTGTATTTATTTTGAATTTGATTTTTATACTAAATACATTTTACAGAAATACAATTCATTTTTGTGCAACCTAATAGAAATTACAACTTCCTGAGATCTATTAAGTTTGAAAAGGATGTTTCTAAATTATTGCGATTTAATTTAAATTAAGATGTTTTTAAATAAAAAAGAACAACTACATTTGTGTGTGTGTGTGTGTGTGTGTGTGTGTGTGTGTGTGTGTGTGTGTTGTTGCTGTTTTAGAAAAAAAATCTTATTTGCGTAGAAAAATAAATTAAAATATACATTAAACATTTGATTTCAATTCTTTTTTTTAAGAATTGAACAACCCTTATATTAATGATCTTGCAAAAGCTCTGAGATTTTAAGCACCAAGGAAGAGAAAGAGAGATTAAAAATTACTCAAAAAAATTTAAATCTCTCCTATTTTCATTTATTATTATTTTTTTTTACATTTCTCGCGATTATTTGGCAAATGTGGAGTGCTAGCTTCATAAGCCAGATAACATTTACCATACACAAGTAATTACTTTTGTACAGTTATGTTACTAGTTACAAACCCTTCTCGGGTTCGAATGTTGAACAGCTATTGCCACATTGGTGACCCGGGCATGATCCAATGTGGCAATTGAAGGTCAAAGATCAAGCCCGCGAAGCCAGGGTTAGTATCCGGGTAACATAACCACTATACAAAAGTAATGTGCATGTAACAAATGTTGTAATTTTCTGATCTAAATAGATAACTTGTACATTAACTAATTTCCACATTACATTACAAAATTCCACAGTAATAAATTTCCTAATTTGGTGGTACAATATTTGTTCATTGTTGAAAATTTCTGTATTGCTCAAAGATGGAGAAAGAAAATATTCCTTCAATATTTTTTAAGTTGCACAGTTGCCAACTGAAATGATATTGTGTTTTAAAAGGAAGTTTGAATTACTCGTTTTTTAGGAATTATTGATTTGCGGTTATTATGAAACAATCGTTTCCATCTTTTCCAGTCTTTAAAGTTTTCCTCAATAGGACATAGAAGTCAAATTCTTCGATATATAGCTCAACAAAAAAATCTTCACCATTTTCCACTGTCACATTCCAACACAAAAATTCTATTTACATTCTCTAAAATAATGAATAATTTTAGATTGAAAAATTGAGCTCTTTTGTCCGAAATATAAATATCATTTTCTAGACAAATGAACAATTGTTGTTGTGATAATTGCCTATTGAAAATTGGAAACCGGATGTCGAAATGCTCTGGACCAGATTCAGAATAGAATTGGAATTTCTTCGTTACATCCTCTTGTCTTCTGCGGAAAAAAAATATCTTCTAGTTCAGCATTTTTGAGGAGTTCGTGTGAGAATTAGGTTGATGAGATTAGCTGCGTTCCTCAAACGATGTAGTAGTTACATTTTAAATACAATTCGCATGCTTTTAATTTAAATTATTATCATTTTTTAATCACTTAGATCTGCCATTCACCTAAGTTTGCTAAAAAAATATATTTAACAGGAAATAAGTTTCTGAATAATGATTTTTATTGCTGATGTATTGTGTAACCAATCAAAAATTATTAACTTTTAATCTTTTTACAGACATTTTGTAAACGTTTCATCTCTAATTAATTTATATATCCCAAATAATAACTCCCAGTGAAAATTGTCTCCCCAAAACTTTCGCGCATATTCTCTAATAAATGATCTTCAGATTTTCAGGGGATAAGAAATCCTTACCCTCACCCTCCAGGCATAAAATTTTGAATCTTTTGTTAAAACAGAAAATGCTTGGCTTGATATTGATGAACAAAAATTACGAAATATAGATTTTTTGGCGAGAATCTTAAATTTTTGCCGAATTTATCGAACGAATACATATTTTGAATACTTTTATCCATCGATTGGCATCAAAATTTGGCTCTGATCTATAGTTCTAGTCACAAAGTTACATACCAAATTTTATTTATTAAGTTACTGCAAGTTATGAATTAAGTCACTTTGGGGATGATAATGATGACGCGTCCACTTTACAACGGAAGAAGGAGTACAGAGCTTCTGAGGGTATGGACCTCTAAGCACATGCTAGAATACGAAATATATATTCTTGTAATTATACCTGATTGTCTGTTAACATAATAGATCAAAATATTTCTATTCAATATTTTTTGCAAAATATATATTATATATTCGCAGAAAGTCTACCTGTTAGGCTATTCATGAACGCAAGAACTGGGTAACCACAAAATGTAGATAGCTAGATGAATGTATTTTGATAAAGAGACACACACCTAGCACTTATTATTTAGATAATTATTAGATTTTATGCCAAATCTGAGAAAAGTTTGGCCGTCTATCTGTCTGTCAAGTTCTTTTGAAAGCAAGTGGAAGTGGTCATTCCTATAATATTCTCAGATTATCTTTATGCATGCAAACACGATAATTTAAAAACTGGAAGACTTAAATAAATAAAATTTGGTGTAGGATTTCATAATAAAAATTGATATTCTAAGTCGAATTTTGATTTCAATTTTGAGACACATATTTTTCTTCCCATTTATTTAAAGCAGATAACAGAACTCTGAAAATAAAATTTCGAATACTAATGGCCTTCACGTCCTTGCCCGAGGTCCACAATTTTATGCAAAGGGGGTGGGGATGGATGGATTGAATGGATAGTTGAGTTATTAAAATGTGTGCGATATATTTCTGGATGATCACCCCCTCTAGCATCGAACAGAACTCGATCAGAAACAAAAACAAAAAAAGAAGATACTTCATTAATTCAAATTGCAAAGTAGGCCTTCCTGATTATCCAACAAACCAAACAGAAAACTCCTGACCCTCATGTCCAGCGTGTTCTGGATATTTTTCCTGTTTACCGTGGATGATTTAATTTCCTTCTAAAAAGAACATGAACGACCAAGGCGTGTTCCTCTTCAGAGGGCGAAACGAAATGTGTGTGTGTGTGTGTTCTATGCCGTAATGACCGAGTCCAGTAGAAAGTGAACTATTTTACTTGCTTCGAATCATTAGACGAATTCTTTACGATCGATGCCTTTCCTCCTCCTCTGAGCCTTCCTCGTCCATTTTGTTTTTTTACATTCTTTGAATTGCAAAGTAACCCTTGAGATCGAAAGTGTGCTGTTGTGGACTTAATGAGAGAAGCGGGAGCGTTTGGCTCGAAGTCCATAAAAGAGTGGCCAGGGGGCATTTATTCGAAGTAGTGCAAATTAAAAGGACGATGCCGTCCACGCCGGTCGTTAAGCCACCACCTGCTCGGAGATGGGGTTACAAGTATCCGTAAATTAGTGCCAGAAGTATAAAAATGTATTTAATTATTTTCTAGAAATTAGGTTAATTGTCTTTGATATTCTTCTGTAACTCAACCTTTAACTTGAAATAAAATTTCGGGAAAGTTTCGTTTAATTTTGAAATTATTGAGGCAATATATATGTTGTTGTTACCTATGGCACTTGCCATGCACATGCCCCCTGCTGATACAGCAGTAGATTTAAGCCGAAAGGAGCGTCTCTTGTTGTTGAAGTAGCGCCAACTACAGCCAAGAGTACGACTTAGCTACACACTCGCCACATTTGCTTGCACAGCTCTTTTTTACAGGGGGCACAGTCACACATCTCACAGATAGCACACAGAAGAACAACCATGCCCAAACAGGGACTCGAACATGGGACTCCCAGAACAAGAAGAAGACGCGCTACCTCTGTGCCAGAAAGCCGGCCAATTTCTGGTGTAAAGACTGTAAACAAAATTTCAGCCATGTAGCTCTAGTTATCTCTGACACACAGAGATTATAGGCAAAAATTTTCCAAAAATACAGCTTTTGAACTTAGGAAGAAAGACGTGAAGATTCGCCAAAAGTTATTCAATTTTTTCTTCGGTTATAATATTTTCTCCTTACTTCACAATAAGTAAAAATACATTCTACTTTGTAGATGTGCTGAAGTATTCATCATGGATATTCAAACTTCTTCACCTTTTTTTAGAGCTTCTAACACAATATTGATTCATCATGGATATTCGAACTCCTTCACCTTTTTTGTTTTAGAGCTTCTAACACAATATCGATTCATCATGAATATTCAAACTCCTTCACCTTTTTTTTGTTTTTAGAGCTTCTAACACAATATTGATTCATCATGGATATTCGTACTCCTTCACCTTTTTTGTTTTAGAGGCTTCTAATACAATATTGATTTTGTAAACGAACAGGGCTGCACACTTGATTTAGAAGATTGATTGTTCTTCTGCGTTCTATCTGTGAGGTGTGTGCATGTGTCCCCCTGTGAAAAGGGGTTATGCAAGCGAATGTGACGCATGAAGTAGCTAAGTCGTACTTTTGACCCTAGTTAGCTCTACTTAAAAATAAGAGACGGTCAATTGGCTTTATATAGCTGATGGCTGTCCACGCGATGGTCCATGGCAAGAACCATTAGTAACAACAACAACAGAAAATTCAAACATGGCACATATGTGCTTTTGATGACGGATATGAGCATCGTTGAGAAGTGTTTTAGATGTTTTATTTAGTTAATAAAAAGCATTTTTTTAAGTTTTTAGGATATATATTTCATAATTATTACCATGCAAAAATAACTCTTACACCACCTAATTCAAAAATTGACTTCTGATTGAGATCAATCAAGTTTTTGATATTTTTCAGATATTTATTTTTTGCGTTTATTTTTGTTGTACAATGTTTGTAAATATATTTTATTGTTACAATTCAAATTTCAACCGTTTCCGTTATTGCACAAATATTTGACAGCTTTAATTTTCCCGATTGTTGAAAGCTAAGAAATGAAGAGAACGTTTAAGTTTCCTTTCCAAGCTAAAATATGCAAGATATTTTCAATAATTTTTTTTTACTAAATCGAAATAAATTCTTGCTGTTTTATTTTATCTAATCGTCGAATCTATTCTCAAAATCTTCCATTAAGAATTTTATATAAATTACTATACTAATTATTATTATAACGAAGGATCATATTTATTGCCCTTTAATTTTTATTAACATATTTAAATAAAATTCATATCGTGTTTAACTTGTTCACGTGATACATCAATTTAATGTTAAAACTGATTTAGAATTTTTCATGCAGAATAAAACAGTAAAGTGAAAACTTCCTTTGAAATGATGTTTAGTGAGATGTCAGAAACTGCTGATAGTTACTTTGTATATATAAATGACAACATGTAATTTGACTCTCTTGCAATAAAACTGTTTAACAATTTGTTAAAAAATAATTTACCCTCTTAATTATGAATTTTAGGTTAAATATATTTGTGTGAAATCAAGAGTAGCCATTTTTTCTGACGGATAATGGATAGAAATGCTTTATTCCACAAGAAAACAACAAACCCATATAGTAAAAATGCATCCTATCTGCATATAAAGTACACCACTAGTGAAGCGGACAAAAAACACACGGAAATAGTAAATATCTTATTTGAAAACAATAAGAGCATTAAGAATGCATAACCAGACAGCTCGCTCTGCGAAAAGTATTGTTTTTTAATTAAAAATTTTGTTATATACTTGTATTATGAGTTTGTATAATGCTATGATTTGTAAATGTTTCGGCTGTGTATATGTGTCTTAAGAGTTGTATAGTGTTTTTCGATCAAATAAAGCGTCTGTCACCTAGAACAATTTTCAAACATAATTGATGAATTGTTTCATTCATAATTCATCTTAACTGATTTCATTCACTGGCACTTAATAAACGATATTCTCAACGATATTATTGTTATGTTATATATAATAAAGAATTGAAATGAAACACTTAAAGGACTTTTATTTTTTCTTTATTAATATGAATAAATTAACACATAATTTGTTTGCGATGATATTTTTTTAAGTTATGACACTTTGTTACAGTTTAAATTGAATTTTCATTTATACAATTATTTATGTGGCATTATTTGTGTGGCTTTTATATCATGTGAGAACATGATGTTGTTTTGGTTACGGAAATTATATAAAATAAAGATTATGGGCCACCAGAAATTATCCTTTTAACAGTTTTTAAAATTACTTTTATTAGTATTCAATTAGTATTATGTATGGTGTTTTGAAAACAGATGCGTTTTTAAAAGTTAGACCCGCTTTTACCAGTATTGCTTTAATATTACGTATGCTTCTTCACACTTTCATCTCAAAATCGGTATATATATATATATATATATATATATATATATATATATATATATATAATAGAAGGGATAGAGACAGATTGAGAAGACTCGTGATTGTTTCAAACGGGTTTAAACTATTCAAATGACTTAAATTAATTAAGACAAAAAATGACTTAAAAATAATAATGTTCTCATATGATTACTTGATATTTTTCTTTTATTAAAGTTTGTTTTAATTTAACGGTGGGGATATACTTAAGTTATTTAGTACGCAACAGATTGAGAAATCTAATTTGAATTTTTTTTCTCTTTTTGTAGAGTCAATTATCCTATCATAGCTGGCAATTAAAATTGCAATCAATCAAAGATCTCGGATATTTTGTTTTCAAATGACATATATTCGACTCTACGTTGTGATCTTCTGACAAATAAAATTTAATCAAAACCTTTCCTTATGATTAGTTAGCATACATGATATACGTTCATCTAATTTGCTGAGATTGATTGATTTGATGACAATGGTAATCTTGCTAGAATCATTATTCAACGAATTACCAATTACATGTCATTTCTTGATCATCAGCATTACGCGTGATCACTGATTAAGTTGAATGGATAATTAATCATCATTAAGATTTGGAATTAAATTCCAGTTTGATTTGTGGCAATGCTTAGATCAAAATGAATTATGGTGCAATTAAGCGAATGCGAAATACCTGCCATGAATTTTAAATCAAATGGTTTCAATTTTCAACTCGGTTTCTTTTTAATATATTTTCGAGCAAACCTTTAATATGTTACATTTTTTTAATTAATTAATTTTTGAAATATAGCTAGAAGATATTTTTTCTTTTATGCCTTTTATTTTTTAATAATATTTAAACATATATTGATTGTTTTAGCAATTAACATTAACTATTTCTTGCAACGAGTGCCATAAAATCAAAGCAAGATTTGAATTTGCTGCCATTCTTGCTGTTAAGTGTTGGTGGCAGTATTAAATAAAGCATTTGACAGTTAATAGTTTAGGGTTAATAAAAACGGACTGATACACGATATAACAACGCTTTTTTTATTGTTGAACAATATTTCAAAAATAATCAAAGTCTTTTGGACACAGTTCAAAAATTTGACAATTGGCCTCCTAGATCTTATGACTTAACACCAAGGGATTTTTATGGCGTTATTTGAAGTCCATGATCTGAGCCAACAAGCTCACAAGCACCTTTGGATGTATGTAGGAAATTCAAAGCCCTTGTCAACAAAATTCAGCCACATTTATACAAAATTGTTGCAGAAAATTTCAACAAATTACAAATGAGAGCCTATTTGCCATTTTTACGTATTGTGCCATCATAGCAGTGGATGTTACTTACTCTATATGCGATTATTCTTATCCTATGCATTTTAAGATTCAATAAAAGAATTACAGTTTAAATGAAAAAAATATGCTTATTATTTAATTAAAATTTTGCAATGCTTCATTTTTTGCTAATCCTAAACTATCAGCTGTCAAATGGTTCTTTAATTGGGTTGCCACCACATTAAATTAAAAATGGCAGCAAATTCAAATATTTTGTTAATTTCGGGACTCTTTTTAGAAATTACACGTATACGAAATTGAATACTACTTCAATTTCAACGAATGAAGGGTAATCATGTTATTACATGTTTGATGAAACAATGAAACTGGTTTGATTATCATTGCCATAATGAAAAGTGTTCTTAAAAATCACAAAGAAAAATATCTTCAAAATTAGCATATAAGGCCATTTGCCTTATTTGCTCTCATATATATAACTTTCTGTGTACTTTACGATTCAAAAAGAGACATAATAAGAATAGATTTTCTATTTACTTCAAAGTTTAGGTTAACACGTTGTTCTGTCCTGTAACCCACTATTTTTACTAAACCTAAGCTATCAGTTGTCAGTTGGGTTTTTTCAATACGTATACCTACACTTTACTGCATGGAAGGTGGCAAATTGAAATATTGAGTTAATTTTATGAAATATATGAATAGTGTCCAAAAAGAGAGAGTGTAGGATTTCACTATTGAACTTGAAATTTCGAATCTCTCCATTCTAGACCTCTTTGATTAATAAAACAATAATCTAGCAATTATATACTTCTATGAAGACTCGAAAAGAAAGTAAAGATTAAAATGAAATCTGCTATGCATATTTCAATGTAATATTTCGGAACATCATTTCTTGAGCGGCCAAGCACCACGCGATCGTGCAAGTTAAATTGTATTTTTATTCATTTTAATCGTTTCGTTGAATGAGTCACTTTAGTGTTGCAAATGGTCAGAATTTTTGTTCTTTTGAATCTATTGTTTAAAAAATATCCTATTTCCTATTTATTCCATTTCTTATAAACACGTGCTCAAAATGACAATTTTCTAAATTTTATTGGCTGTTGTAATTAACTTATTTTTTTAAATCAGAGCTTTTGTAAGGATGGCAACGCGCTATTAAAAGCTGAATTTTTTAGATGCTCGTGCGGATAATAAAATTTTTATTTTTCGCCTACTGATTTATGTTGACCTCACAAACCTCACTTCTCAAAATAACATCATGCTCTGACATGATAATAAGAAATAAGTTTAACGTAAAATTCAAAATCAAAAGCAGAAAAACACAATGAATCCGGTCTAAAGAAATTTTCAAGTATGCCCTCAGGCAGGGATTCAAACGAGGGATTTTTTGTGTGAGGGGTCTGACATTTCGTCGGAAAACTGACCTCTTGTGACCTGAAAATCCCAGGAAAATGAGGTTTTATAGATGAATTAGAATCACAGAAACACAAGAACAAATTTAAATCTAAAAAACTGCACAAACTGTTTAAATCAAGCAAAAGACCGTAAAACTAAAAGCTGAATCATAAAAATATACTAGTATTAAAAGCACACAAAAAACAGCCAAAATAATTATTTAAAAAAAAAGTTTTTTGAATATAAATATAATTAGAGAGAAATGCTCAAACCCGAAAAAAAAGTAAATCATCGTCATTAGAAAAAGAAATCCAAACTTATACGGCTTCAAACGTGGCGAAATTGACGTTGGTTTGACGAGATGAAAGTAAATTGATAGGTTGACAAGCTTCAAACATTTTGGAGTTGTTCTTAATTTTGGTATGTGTTTGAATTTCTTTTTTCAATGACTGTGATTTGTTTTTTGTTTGGGTTTGAGCATTTCACTCTAATTCTATTTAGATACAAAAACTCCTTTAAAAAAATTACTATTTTGCCTGTTTTTTGTGTGCTTTTAATACTAGTATATTTTGATGATTTAGTTTTAGATTTTACGGTCTTTTGTTTGATTTAAACAATTTTTGTAATTTATTTAGATTTAAATTTGTTCTTGTATTTCTGTGATACTAATTTACCTATAACACCTCATTTTACTGGGATTTTTGGGTCACGAGGTGTCAATTTTCAGACGAAATGTCAGACCCCTCACAGAAAAAAATCCCCGGTTTGAATCCCTGCTTGATGGTGACCCTTGAAAAAGTCTTCAGGCCGAATTCATTGTATTTTTTTCTTTTGATTTTGACTTTTACTCTAAACTTATTTCTCATTGCTAATTTAGTTTATATATATATATATATATATATGATTATTGATATTATTATTACTTTCCACTTCCCTTATTTTTCTAAAAATGTAAAAAGAAAAAGAAATTTTCATTTACATAAATCAAAGAATGCACTTTTTTCTTTAAAAATCTCAAATAAATAGATTGTTTCTTTGAAAAGATTGATTTTGAATTCTAAATTCATCGAAAGAATATCAGGTTTGGGCATTGTAGGCCACGCACACCACAGTTTTTCTAATTTTAAAAAGAAAAATATTTCTAATATTTCATCAGTTTAAATTTGTTTCGGACATGAGAGTTGTTCAACGTACTTTAATTAAGTTGAACCCTTTTATTAAATTAAAGAACATTTAGTACTTGTGATTTGGCATGATTCCAGTTAATGATATTAAGTGACTTATTAATAAATAGTATTAAAATAATTTTATCGATCCATATAAAAAGTCAGTCTGTCCCATCATTACTGTCAACGAAAATAAATAAATTGATTCCTATATCACTCATTTTGTACCCACAAATTGAAAATGAAGCATTGATTTCATTCTCATTTAACAAAATTGCGATTCACAATGGTGTAATGATTATGTATGGTATATGGGTAATGGTAATGGTATAATGGCCTTTGCTTTGAGAAGCGGGGTTACAGGTCTGAAATCCGATTTCTCAGAAGGACCATTTAAAAGTGAACTGGCTTATCTCTCTTTTTTGCTAGTAAATGTAAATTATCATTAGTCAAACAGTTATTGTTGAGATAAATAAATTTCTTGTTTTAATCTTGTTGAATTTTCATGTCTTAATTCCACTTGGAATCGAAGAATACATTTTTGGAATTATATCTCTTTTGAATATGAATATGATTTTTCCAAATAGCTTTGATCTTGTCGATGGAATTAGAATATATAATCTTTACAATAAATATGAAAACTTCTTTCTAATTTCGTATGACATCAAAATTGCAAGAAATTTGTTTCTCTGCTTGTATTTATAAATGCAATTATAAACATAAACTTAAAGAACCAGATAAGTCATACCAGGCTTTAAAACCTGCCAAGAAGCCCACCAATGAATTTAAATCATGAAACTGACCGGAGCACCCCAACAGCAACAACGGTGGTAAATATGTTTAAATCCTAAGGGCCTTCACTTGCCAAGGTACAACCCTTCCCGTAAGAAGGGCGTCCCGTCATTGATGGGAGGATCCTAGTCTCATCTGTTCGTGTGCCCACCAGGGTGGCGAGATCAATCATCACAAAGGAAGCGCCTCATCCTCATTTAGAGGTACCCCATCCCGGGGAGGGTATGAATTAGATAAGTCATAGATAGAATCCCCGACCCGCCACGAAGGCACAAGGATTAACCATAGAAACTGAATGACCGGACCGTCGCAACAACGAGGTTTAGAGGGAACTGTGGTTTAATCCTAATGGCCATCATCGGCCACGGTCAACTCTCCCCGAAAGAAGTACGTCCCTTCATCGATGGGAGGAGCCTAAACTCCACCTGTTAGTATATCCTCCAGGTTGGCAAGATCCAACCACCATGCCGGAAGCATCTCATCCTCTTTTTGAGGTGCCCCCGCCGGGGGATATATGAATTAGATAAATAAAATTATGGAGAAACTTCGTCAATTTATTGACCGTCTGTCAGTCTCTACATCTGATACACGTTATTGTTGCTACTTATGGCACTTGACATATTGGACAAGCCCCACGCTGATACAGCAGCAGATTTAAGCCGAAAGGAGCGATTCTTGTTTTTTGAAGTAGCTCCAACTAGGGTACGACTTAGCTTCACATTCGCTTGCACAGTTCCTTTTTACAGGAGGGAATAACCACACATAACAACAACTATGCCCGAACCGGGAATCGAACCCAGGACGCCCTGTTTACGGGAAAGACACGCTGCCCCGGTGAAAAGAAGCCGTCCTATAAAATTGTGAACTTAGGATAAGACCGTGAATATCTCCCAAGGTAATAATATCCCGTTTTACAGGGGGGCACAAGGACACATCTCACAGAAGAACAGTCATGCCCGAACCAGGACTCGAACCCATAACTCCCAAAACGCAAGGAAGACACGCTACCTCTGCTCCAGAAGGCAGGCTTCATACACGTAAACGTGGTAACCTAAAAGTACAATGAATTTTATAAATGAAATTTAAAATAGATCTTATTATTAATATAATAGCTTTGTTTCTAATTTCTTTTTCAGTCAGTTGACAAGAGAGTTTCAGAGATGAATAAATAAATAAAAACATTTGATTTAATATAAAGATAAGTCTTAACTATTTGCTGACCGGTGACGAGTTAACTCGTCATTGCACTTGCATTATCTGTTTCAATTTATAACACCGAGGGCGATATAGAACATTGCAAAAACTTGACGTATCGTGTTTAGTCTTGTCCGCTCTATAACAGAAACATTACTTTTCCCAGTAGTTACATTTTTATTAGAATTTTAGTAAAATTCCAAAAATTTCAACCATGACGGAACGTATCGGCGAAGAACTTTTTGATGTAAAAAATATGTCCAAAGTTTAATTTCATTTCATTCAGAATAAATGAAATTCATTGGAGTTTTTTTTAGAACGTTTTACTTTCATATTCAATTACAAAAAAGTAGCCAGTGACATGACATAGTTTCTGTGTAAAATTGCCGGTCACCAAAGTGTTAATACTGAACAAGAAATATGATGTTTGCTGTTTCATATGTTTTATGGAATGCCAAATTGTGGTAAAATCTTTATCTGAAGAGAAAACTTATTTGTTAGTTCGATTCCACTCTAATTTTCACTTTCACACTCCCAGGAAACTAACACATCGAATGAAAAAAACAAAAAAGAACCGTGTTTGTTGTTTTCAGAACGTTTCTTAACAAACTAATCACTGGTTCTCAATCTGCTGGTATCGTGTTGACCAAACCTCTTCAAATGAACCAGGAAAATGAAGTCGTTTCTGGTTCTTTCAACACGCTCCTCAATTACCGCAACACGAAACGAGAAACTAAGACAAAAGCGAACCCAAATGAGGTTAGGCACATCCCTACAGTATCTTCCTGTCAATGATCTATCTACCTATCAAGTGATCGCCTCCATTCCAACTGCGGAATTAGAGCTCTGGGCCGAATCGATTGTGTGGATTAATTACAATTCACTACCACGCCAATGGATTTCCCTTAGCTCTAGGTGTGCCTCCGGGCAGCGGCAATTAAAGGTAAAAATAGTGCCGCTTTTGGCGTCTAGATGCTTGTTGGCGTCAACTTCACTTTGATAAGGATGCATTATAGCGCAGGAAAGAAGGTTTAGCATCAGAAAGTGAGAAGGAACAATGTTAGGAGCTTTTCAGAACCATTTTCTTCTTTGTCATTAAAAAAATAGCGGACAGGATCATTTCTTTATTCTATTAACAAGTGCTTCAGTCGAAACAAAGGTCTTTTCTGGATGATTGAGGCTATTTTAAGAAGGCAAAATTGTGTAATTCATCCGAGATAAGTGCAGTGCTATTTGGGTTGTTTAAGAATATAATATTTTGCAGTTTAATTGAGGATCCCTTCTTATTTACAAATCAGTTGCATAGTAATTCATTTATAAACAGACTTATAAATTGATTTATGGGATTAAACTTGATTAATTAATGGAGACGAATAAGGTTTAGCATCAGAAAAATGAGAAGAAATAAGAATGGGAGTGACAAATTTTCAGTGGAATTTTCCTTTTACCATTAGAAGAAGAAATGGCGCACAACAACAATTTATTTCTTATAATTAACTAGCATTTCAATTAAAACAAAAGTCTATTTTGAGAGACTGAAATTATTCTAAGAAATCTTTTGAGTTGAGTTGAGTGGTTCATAAAATACCTGCCTTCAATTATGAGTTGATGTTAAATGAAAAGTTTAATATTTTCGTTGTAGATTCTTGAGATTCATTAACTCATTTTAAAAACAATAACTTTTGTTTAATTAATTTAACTGCTATTAATGAAATGTAATAAATAATTATTAGAAATTATTTATTAATGAAATGCAATGAATAATATTTCATTAGATAATGAATTAAGGATTCATTACTTCAGTATTCCAAACCATTTTATACAACAAATTTCCAATTATAATTCAAAACGTTGTCTTCTTTTTAAATCATTTGTTTTGATAAGTGAAATATTAGTAATTTCTTTTAAGACAAATCGCCTTTAGTTATCAGCTAACAGGTTGAGAATATACTTTTGTTTAATTCAGTAGCACCTCTAAAACTTAACGCTTTGCGGTCCGATGTCGAGTGGGACTTGAAATTCAAGACTGTGCATCATTTTGACGCTTTATTTATTTATTTTTCAAATTTAATTGTTAAAAACGCCTACATAATGGTTAAGAGATGTAGATTAATTTTTCAAAGAAATTCTAATTAAAAGAATTATGTATATTTATTTTTCATAGCAATAAACAAATCTTTGTACTAGGTGAATAATTTTGCATCTAATTATTTTTTGGAATGAAAAGGGTTAATATTCATCGAATTGGGAAATGATTAGACTTCAAATTGGTACATACAATATAGTCATGTTATCTTATTTTTATTGTATTAGCATCTATTTTGCTTATTGTGTACAAGAGCATTCTTAATGGAATCAACATGATTTCAAACTGTCATTAAAAATTTAAGACTTGGATAATTTATTTCAAACTGCATGTTGTTTTTCGTAGCATTGTAATTTGACCACATGATGTAAACTGTACTAAGATAATAAATATAAACTTTACTTCATAGCTTTCAACAACGGGACCAATTCGTGAGATTAAATGTTTCACGAAGCAATGAAAATGGTTTAACCCTTTGCAGTCCGAAAAATAATTAGATTCAAAATTATTCACCTA
>JAOUZG010037274.1:521638-536454 GCA_026289955.1 Argiope argentata
ATATATATATATATATAATTCTTTTAATTCGAATTTCAGTTAAAAATTAATCTACATTTCTTAATTATTATGTAGGCATTTTTAACAATTAAATTTGAAAAAAAAAAACGTCAAAATGATGTGCAGTTTTGAATGTCGAGTCACACTCGACATCGGACCGTAAAGGGTTAAATTTCATTGAAACAATGTATAAATGTGTCAAACATAAATTTTAAAAACTGTAAAAATTCTAAAACTAGTGTCATATCTATTGAGATCATTATAGTGAGATATATAATTCATTGAATTTAAAAATGGCATAAAAATTAAATTTGTATTATAGTATTCTTTGGAGTTATCGTGGACAAATATCGAAATTGTCAAATTTTGATTCCATAAAATTCTAATTAAATATTTTTTTAAAGAAAAAACTATCCTAGATGTATATTTTTGCACAACAGATTACATTTGTGCCGAATTTGATATCTGTAGGCCTAATTTTAGATTCCCAACACACATACGTACACGCATCAAACTAATGAATCTACTAATTAACAGATTATCAAAATTGAATTTAAGAAGGCCATAATATATTGAATATGAATTCATTTTGTTTATCGTATTAACATTCTTACTCATCATTATAGGAGTCTATGGCACCTTTAGATCAAAGCTTTGACTCGACAAGGAAAGCCGATATAAATTAAGACCTACTTCTTAATATTCATTGCCAAATTAACCCTTTTTAATTCAACAATACCTTTTTCTTTTTGAATAAATAAATATCATTGTTGCTGTTAACAATGATACAATTTTAATTTAGGCTGTCATTTTAATAGAATCTTATGAAACTAATCCCCTAACTTTTTGACGCATCTGCGTAGTCTCTCTCTCTTTCTCTCTATCTTTATCTATCTATATATATAATAATAATCATATGAGAACATTATTATTCTTTATTAATTTAAGTCATTATTTGTCTTTATTAATTTAAGTCATTTGACTAGTTAAAACCAGTTTGAAACAATCACGTGTCTTCGCAATCGGTCTCTATCCCTTATATTATATTATATTATCTATCTATCTATCTATCTATCTATCTATCTATCTATCTATCTATCTATCTATCTATCTATCTATCTATCTATCTATCTATATCTATATCTATATCTATATCTATATCTATCTATCTATCTATCTATATCTATCTTGGCGACACCCTTTTCTTTATGGGTGTGGTCTTAAATCTGTCGTCTGGCCTACTGTAATACCACACACGCCTGTTGATGTCGAGAAGGTACACTTCACAAGTTGTCGGTTAGATTAAGAAACATCAAAGAGCCCCGGAACACAGGAGAGGGGTAAGAGGGCAAAATGTGCCTGTCAGAAGCGCGTCTTGAAAATGGGGCTTTACTGGTTTCACTGCACTCACTATGGGGTTTTCGTTTTGATAAATTGATCGATTTAGTTTCGAATTTCAAAAAATTTCGTACCTTGTCTGTATAATAACGACTTATTTCAGAGTGTTTTTTTAAAAAAATTTAATGATTTTATAAAATTATTTATATTTTCGTTTATTTATTATGATTTGTTTATGAAGGCTCAACGTTCACATTTATAATTCATTGTATTAAAACCGGTTCTTGGTATTAACAATAACTGATATAACTAATTGAACATTATGAAATAGACAAGCATCTGACAATTTATATTTGATTAAAAATTAATGTTATCCTACTATTTCATAATTAGTGGAATTAGCAGATTACAATATTTTTTTTCCGATCAACGCCTCGACACTTCCCCTTAGCCAAGTGGTTGTAAACAGCTCCCTAATCGGAAATATTCCACTGTCTATATGCCAGATCTTGAATGGGAACTAAAACACGATTGCTCTCCTTTGATCCTTACTTAAGACTCTGTCGCGTGGGTTTAGATATTCTCTTTAGATAAAAATCTTGTAAGTTTCAAAGCTAAATCTGTGTCACAGGATATATAAACTTTTTTATTTAACAGATAACGCTAGTCGGAAATTCAGAGGCAGCAAAAAAAAAAGTTTTCCACCTTCGAGCAGGAGAGAAAAAAATGATGTAATCATCACAGACTCGAGATTTCGAAAAATATTATTGCTTCAGATATCCACAAATTCGAGAAATAGATTTTTTTTACAAAATATTTTTATTAGTTTGCCAGTGAACATAACTCAAAACTACTTTCAAGTTAGGTGATGAAATTGGTTTTTACCCCGAATTTGTAGATCTCTATCAACCTTTGAATGAAATCTATTTAGAAGTTTAATGCATATCCAATTGTTATTGTTCTCATGTTTCGCTTTACAACGGAAGGAGGGAGTGCAGTAGCTTCTGAGGGTAAGTCATAGAACAGACTCGCCGACCCGCCACGAAGGCACGCGGAGTAACCATAGGAACTGATTGACTGGACCACCGCAACAGCAATTAGCTGGAATTGTGGATGAGTCCTAAGGGCCATCACCGGCCACCGTACAACCCTCAGTAGCTTCTAAGAGTATGGACCCCTGAGCCCTCGAAAGTAGAAATCTGACATGTAGTTCACACACGTCACAAACCCTTTTTTACTGGGTGGACTTCACTCATACATTCCAGTCATTCTTTCACAGATTGTAATTTAGATCTGGAACAGAGCCCGATCACCTCTGACCCAGTACTCTCATTGGTATTATTCTCGACATGGAGTACTTTGTGACCACGATAGATTTAACGTGTGCCAGACACCACAAACACGGAGAGTTTTCGGTTAGCGGGTTCGGATTCGCATCCCTTGGGCTACGAGTCCGAACCTACTAATCAGGATATCCCGGCATATTCAGTTGTCGATAAGGGGAAAACAAAGAATGTGAAATGGATAAAAGTTGGGACGTAGATTTTTTGTTGTTGTTACTAATGGCACTTACCATGTACAAGCCCACTGGTGCATTAACAGATTTAAGCCGAAATAAGCGCCTGTAGCGTTAGCTTTATAAGTCAGATCACATCTACGATACCGAAGTCGACTTTTGGTATAGTGGCTATGTTACTCGGCTACTGACCTTAGAGCCGCAGCGTTTGGGGTTCAACTTGCAACGCCAGGGCCAGTAGCCGAGTAAAATGACCCTAATATAAAAGTCGACTTCAGTATCGTAAATGTTATCTGGATTATAAGGCTAACACTACAGTACTTCCCCACCAGTCTATTCGGAGGTGTGGTCAATGTACCTAGTGAAGGTCGCGGAACGAACCTGCGACGCTAGGGCCGGTAGCCGAGTTACGTAGCCACTATACCAAAAGTCGTCATTGGTATCGTAGATGTTATCTGGCTTATGAAGTGAGCGCCACATGCCTCTTGTTTGAAGTAGCGACAACTAGGGCCAGAAGTACGACTCTAGCTACACATTCATCCCATTCACTTGCAGAGTCCCTTTTTACAGGGGGGGACATTCATACACCTTACAGATAGAAAACAGAAGAATAACAATCATGTCCGAACCAGGACTCGAACCCGGGAAGCCCAGATCAAGAGGAAGACGCGCTACCTCTGTGCCAAGACGGCGGCAGTGCCTAGATTTAAATTCCACAATGTAGATACTTATGAAATTTAAAACAAATCTGTCAAAGTATTCACGGTTTATTGCTCTTTGCTTTTACAAGGTATAAGTAAGCGCCGTACTAAGAGAATGTAATGATTTAAATATATATATATGAAATCTTTCATGTGATTTTGTGATCACAATTGTATTGGGTCGATGCATAGTTATCAGGCGTTTCTTTGACGTCCTCTGCTTTAATATTCAATATTTTATAAATTTATGAATGCACCTATTCTTCTACTTTTAGGGTTATAAAATTGCGTGTCGATAGTCTTGTGAGTTGTAATATGATGCACCACATTGAGAAAGGACAGAATGCTGAGCAGCTGCGATTTCCATGAATTTTTCGATTAGGGCACATTCACAGAAAGGCGATGAAGGGAGTTGTTTACCCATTTTAAATCTGGTGACACTAGCTTTGAAGATAAGTCAGAAAGAGGTCGACCATCGGATTTCGACTACAGTCATTTTTGGAAGCCATGGAAGGGGGCCGGAAACTTGACAACTGGAGTGACGGCTAGCAACTTTAACATGTACAATTCAACAATCCTTTGCCATCTCAAAAAGTTTGGAAAGGTATGCGGATAGGTTCCACTTGAGTTTAGTGAGAACAGTAAACCCGAACGTGTTAGAATTTTCAACCATTTTCGGTAGCTAAACAAGATGGTTCCGTTTCTGAATTATCTAGTCACTGGGAATGAACTATGTAGAGAAGCCATAATTGTTGTCCACTATGGCTTCTCTACATAGACCCCAAAATAGAACAAAGATCTGCACTTTTTCAAGTGATTCGCCAGAATAAATAACGGAGAATACTGCAAAGTGAGGTGTTTATCGGGACAGAAGGGGAATCATCCTTTGGAAAATCATCTTTAACGGTATTTTCTATTTGTGGAACGGCAACGATGAGCGTCAACAACGTTGGATTCTAGACAAAAATGGCAGGCGGCAATTCAACATCAACAGATGTCTACATGGTTCAACTCTACAGTCTTCACCTTGCTATCGAGACTGAAAGACATCACAAAAAGAACTGCATCATCTTCCACATCTACGATAAGTACCAGGTAATTATGCACCAATTTGATACCAATAACTCGGTATCAAATTATAGTTTTAATCGGTTAAAAAATCATCAAAAATGCAAATTAATTCGTAGTTTTGAATAGACATGAATCTGATCCCAATAATTAATATCCAAGGTTGCACTCCAATAGATTTTTTATATTTTTGTTCATATTGCTGATATTCATGTACTTTTATTAGAGTATTATGCTAGAAAGTTTCAAGGAGACTACTCCAGCTTGTTTCCAGGACAATAATATATCTTTATATTATTATTCTACTTTTATCGTATAGAAAGTAATTTAAATTGGTTGTTGTTGTCCATTATGGTTTAAATAAAAATGTTAATTTTCAATATATATAATTTAGGTAATATATACATTTCCGTGCCATAATATGGTTAAAAATAATTGGTTGACGCTAATATAAGTTTATACAGATAGAAATTTGGATAAAAAATTTAATTTAAAAGGAAAATTCCAAACTTATAGAATTTAACCCTTCGTTGCCATTTTTTATGAAATAATTTAGGGTAATATAATTAATGATCTAAATTAAAAGAAACAAGGTTTTAAAACATCCTTGTATATATAAAAAACATAAAATAATTTTGAAAACTTTATGATGGAAATATCCTTCAGAATGTAGATTTACATATTAAGCTTAATATTACAAAATTACAAATGCCCCTTTCTTCTAAATTTCTTCACTTATTAGAGCTTTTGGTAAAGGTTACTTATAGTGTGCCCCTTGCCGCGCCAAGGATGCCAAGTCGCCAATAAAGATGGCGGACACTGTAAACAAACACATTTAAGAGTTAGTGACGGTTACGACTTTTCGCAATATAATGATGATTTTTTTAATCGATAAGCATTGTCTTTTTATTATTATTTTGTCAGGCCCGGTTGAAGGCACCGGGCAGAATTTTTTAACTTAAAAAAACATCCTACGGCTTCGCTATGCCCGGGAGCGGGAAACTAGTAGCTTCGCTAGCACATTGAACATAAGGAATGTGCGGATAACATGAACAGTAAATAATAAATAATTCAGAAAGACAAAGATACAAAAAGAATGGATTTAAGAGGAAATTTTAAAGACATAAAGTACAAACTTGAAGTATTTAATTTGTTGTAAAAAAAATATTCCAATCACCCTTCATCCATTTATCAGGTTCGAAATGTTTTTTTCCATCCCATTCACCTGTCATCCACTCTTGAATAATTGCCGACATAATAACTAGCGAAGAAAACAAACGATAGAGCTTTGAAAGAATGACGAGAAATGCGAATAATTCTATTGCAGACGGTTTTTAAAGAAAGAAACCAGACGATTTTGTGAAATCGCATACTGACAATTAAAATGAGTAAAGGAATAAATATTTTATATTCGCATTAAAAATATAATTGAAACTTCTTATTAACTATACAAAAAATCTTAATTATAATACAGATCAAAAATAAAATATTTAATTGATATTATTTTTAATTTATATTTTCATGAAAATAGTTGAAGCTCATGCACAACTCAACCATTGTAGAAAGAAGTAAACAAAACATCATAAGGGTTACTACAAGAGCTTTGTATTGGGTTGCCATATTGGCGACAAACTCGGGGGCACACTAATGACCATTTTAACCGAGCTTTTATTAGTGAAATGTTTTTTCTAGATTAGTAATAAAAACCATTCAAGAAATCATACTTTTTTCTAAACGCAATAAACAGCCAAATGTCAAGTTTATCCCACTACAATGATAGTAACATCTAATTTTTTTGCAGCTACGTTCTTTATTCCGAAATAGTGGTGAAAAAAGTGGCCAGCATCAATTAATTGATATTACACTTGTTTTAAGTATGATTTTTTGGTTCGCTTAATTTCATGATAGAAATTTCTATCATCACGCAAAGAAGGGTTAAGATAAAACTTTAGAAAACACTAAAATTGTATACATTGAAATTGTATATATCTACACCTTAACACGCTTAGTTCTTTCCGAAAATTTCAGAATCATGTAATAGTTAATGAAGTATATATTAATCCCGATACATTCGTATTTGTAAAAATCTGTGACAGTATAACTAATGGTAGAATAATATTCTTGATTTTTCTAAACGCTTCCATTGACATATTATTTGGAAGATGAAAACGCAAATTAAATATAAAACATGAAGTATTATGAAAACATAAAGGTATAGCGAATCGTTAACGATGCTCAATATGTCCGACATCTTGGAACTCACTGTATAAGAATACCATGTAACTAAAATCTTTTTATCCTCATGTACCATATCATATGATGCACAGAGTAAAAAAAATAGAGAATTGTAATATTGACTTTTGAAGTAATAATAGGAGCATGGAAACTTAAATTTAAGCCAACTTGATGATAACTGACGATACTAAAGCAGTGATGTTATTTCAAAATTGTTTTATCATACTTTTAATCATTTGTTTACAGTTTTATAGGTAAAATGTAATTTTGGTTAAAATGGTCATTAGTGTGCCCCCGAGTTTGTCGCCAATATGGCAACCCAACACAAAGCTATTGTAGTAACCCTAATGATGTTTTGTTTACTTCTTCCTACAATGGTTGAGTTGTACATGAGCTTCAACTCTTTTAAATAAATTTTCTATTAAATTCCATATTTTTGAGTCTTTGTCTTTCTCCATTATTTATTACTTACTGTTCATGTTATCCACACAGTCCTTATGTTCAATGTGCAAGCGAAGCTACTAGTTTCCGGCTCCCGTGGCTAGCGAAGCCGTAGGATGTTTTTTTAAGTTAAAAAATTCTGCCCGGTGCCTTCAACAGATGCCTCCGAGTCTGAAAAAAAGAAGGAATGCTTATAGGTAAAAAAAACCATAATTATATTGCGAAAAGTGGTAACCGTAACTATCCCATAGGAGTGTTTGTTTACATTGTCCGCCATCTCTATTGGCAACTTGGCATCCTTGGCGTGGCAAGGGGCACACTAAACGTAACTTTTACCCAGCTTCTTTTTACAGGAGGGAACATTCATTCACCTTACAGATAGAATACAGAAGAACCATACCCGAACCAGGCCTCGAACCCTGGATGTCCAGCTCTCGGGGAAGACGTGCAACCCCTATGCCAGGAAGCCGGCTTTTATATTCTTGTTGTTGCTAATAAAATTTATGTTTATGAATTTGGTCTGCTAAAGAATTGTATTATATAAGATTTCTAATGATGAGTTATTCTTCATGCAATCATTTTTAATTGACCTTTGACCTTTTTTGTTATATACTTTCAATTCAAAAGGCGTATAATTTATTTATAACTTTTTTCAATGTCCATTAAGGAAGTATTTACAGACTCCAGATTTCATTGCAGGAAAGTTCATTTGCATTAAAATTTTCAGTCCTGGAAGCCAAAAGATCAAAACAATTGAAAATTTAGACAGTCAAAACAAAACAAGATATAATTTAAAATGCCACTTGATCAAGAATTCAGGTTGCTTTTGGGACATTATGATCTTTAAACTACAAGCCTTTAATCATATTTTTCTTGTTGTTAATCTAATAAGTTGACGCATCTTGCTTTATACAATAATAAAAATTCCTTGTGCTCACATAACTAGTATTCTGGCAACAAATTTATGATTTTCTGTTTCGAAAACAATAAATTTCAAGACTTCACACTGTTATAACATCCAGTTTTATGTCATTTTTACTCTCCACGCTAATTTGATTAACAACCTTACCATGGAGATTGCCTTCAGAAAAGTGAGTAAAAGTAAAAGACGCACCATCCTTTCCAGTAAAAAATAAAAACCAGTCAAGCTGCCGGCGAACCCTATTGATATTCACGTAAGAGATTACAAAAACAAGCAACACACAGGAAGCAAGATGCCATTGATATTCATCATAACAGATGGTGCCACTGCCAGCTAGAGAGCATTCCTGCAGAAAAACAAGTCGATGCCTTAATTGCTTTTTTAGGGTGAGTGAAAAAGCATGATCGTGCTTTACACCCTAATGTCCCAAAGCCTGTCACCGGTCGCATACCACGAAGTCTAGGAAAAAGACAACTCGATTTTGTGAGAGGGACTCGCATTGCTTTCGAATAAATCTGATCTAATTATAACCATAGATCAGACAGAGTGGACCCATTAATTGCCGGCCGAATCTGGGTTGAGCCATCAGTTTGGGCCGAGACACCGTCTTCTTTCAGAACACAATTAACGGATGGCTCGGGACCTGGAGGCGCAAGTGTCTTGATTTATATTCCGAGGAGGAACCGTATATTATCCCCCGAGTCGTGTGGAGCTTTCAGGCTGTCTCTTGGAAGAACTTGTAATGAATTCGGCGCTGAGACGATATCTGGTTTTAAAAGAGGTTTTTGACTTGGTTGGTGGTTGTAATTTGGGGATCATCCGATCTGCTTGTTGACAAGACGAGTCGCGGCCTTCTTTCTTCCATCAGGAGGGTGGGGACTGTGGGAGAAGGAAAGAAAAAAGATGTAATAGAATTTGTATCTTAAAACACCCCTCCCATTTTGCTGTGTATCTTTTAGAAAATTAGGATTCACCTAACACGATTGGGAGGCTCGGGAAATAGCTACTAGGCAATTTTAAGGATTGGTCGAATGCAATTTTTTTACAAAAAGGGTTTTGGCAATACTGGGTGTTCTAAAAAATACTCCCACTTTGTATATAAAAATTCTTATATTGTTTATTAATACATCTTAATAATTCGTCTTCGTTAATACATCAATTAAGGTTGAAATTTAGATGCAACATTAATCCACTCTTATACTTCACATGAGATTGGAGTAATTGATGAACGAAGTGAAGTGATCGGAAAGAACAAAAATAAAAGTGATAAAATTTTATTTACATAAGTAAAATTTCTGTAGAAATCTTAGACACCTGTCTTAAAAGAAGGACATGGACAGGGCATATCTTTCTAATTGTGTAATTGCATTAATTTAAGATCTGTCTCTTGTTGGAATCCTGGTAACATCATAGTTTAGGTGAAAATTCCAAATAATTAATTAGAAATTATCTATTATTTTAGGTAAGTTTACAATTGAATTATTTGGTAATTTAAAAGATTGATGAATTATATTATTGTTTCGGATGGTGTTCTCCAATATAGTAGCTACTAGGCAATTTTAAGGATTGGTCGAATGGATTTTTTTTTTACAAAAAGGATTTTGGCAACACTGGGCGTTCTAAAAAATACTACTCCCACTTTGTATATAAAAATTACTTAAACTATTTATTAATATATCAAACTAAATAATTCGTCTTCGTTAATAAATCAACTATGGTAGAAATTTAGGTGCGACATTAATGCACTTTTATTCTTTATATGAGATTAGAGTAATTGATGAACGAAGTGAAGTGATCGAAGAGATAAAATTTTATTTAATTTTTGTAGGAATCTTAAACACCTATCTTAAAAGAAGGACATAGGCAGGGTAATATAGATATAATCGTGTAATTGCCGTAATTTAAAGTCTGTCTTTTGTTGGAATCGTGGTAAAAGTATGGTTTGAGTGAAAATTTCAAATAAATAAATTAGAAATTATTTATTATTGTAGGGAAGTTTACAGTTGAATTATTTAGTAATTTGAAAAATTGTTGAATTATATTATTGTTTCGAATGGTGTTCTGAAATATATAAAGGATACCTCAGAAATTATTTGAACCTTAAATAAATAGCACAGAAAATAGTAATTAATGCATTTAAATTACAAATCTAATAAAAGGATTAATTATGTGCAAAATTAATATATTAGTCAATATATTAGGAAACCACGAATGAATTAAAGATCTTTAGTTTATGCCATTGGTGAAAACATGATTATGGAGATAAATGGATTTTACTTAGCTGGATTAGGAGATTATTAGTGTAATTAATTTTCAATTTTAGGATCTATTAAATACATTCATAAGTCAGAAAAAAACTGAACTAATTAAGATTTTTAAAAAGTGCACATATTTTGAATTAATATTTCCTATACAATTAATTTATAAATCAAACAATATTTACTATGGAAATTAATTCGTTATTCCTTTTCTGATTTAATTGAAATTATCAAATTTTACATTGTTGTTATTAATCGCACTAGCCATGGACAAACTCGCTGATTCATCAGCGATTTTGAGACTAAATGAGCGTCTCTTGATTGAAATAGCGCCAACTAGGGCCGAGAGTACGACTCGCCTACACACTCATTATATTCGCTTTCACATATTCTTTTTACAGGGGGTACATTCATACACCTTACAGATAGAACACAGAACAACAACCATGCCCTGACCAGGACTGGAACCCGTAAAGCCACGATCACGAGGAAGACGCGCTACCTCAATTCCAGGATGCTGGCTCAAAACTTATTGCAATTATTTAGTCGTTTAGGGATTATTCTAGTTAAAGTAAAGTGGGAGTCAAAAACCAGCACTGAATTCTCATCTCGAATTCACCAGATTTTTCGTTTTGTGTTAACTGGGAGATAACAATAAAATGATGAGTGGAGAGTTTCTTTAACTATATTCAACTTTATTTTTGAAATATAGAGGGTTGATGCTGAATTGGCAGATGCCCTCGAAATTTCCCAATCAAGGAAGTTTGGATTTAATTTTTACATTTAATGACATCCGTGCATACCATATCTTTGAAAATTCGGCTTTGAATCCAGATTACTTTCTTTTTGCATTTAAGTATCTTACAGGGTTTGAGTAAAGGTAAAACTATAACGAACAAGATTGATCGAGGTCTTATTAATTAATGTTAGTTGTGATCTCATCATAGGATCAGCGGGGGGCATCAACAAATTGATAACAATAATAAATGTGTGTGTATCTGTGTGGGCGCGTATTAATACATTTATTTTTTATGGCAAGATAAAGAATAACATCAAATTTTCAAGGCGAAGTTTAGTTAAATATTCTGCTGTTTTTCTGCAATAACTGTAGGAATAAATTATTTTGACAGAAAATTTTTTTATCACATTAAATTAAAATGTTTACATTTTCATTGATTCCAAATTCTTTTCTGTATAATTACTTTGTTGAATTTCTGTAGCTTTTTTAAAATTTATCGCACACGAATTTGAAATACAGTAACAACAAGTCTTTAATCTACTACATCCTTTACAATTTTTTTTAAAAACTTTAATGCATTGTTTGAAACTTTAAAGGTTTAGAATAGTTTTTAATGGCATCTACAAAAATTAAAAACAAAACAAAACATATTGATGTATCCTACATGTTCGAACGATAACAAATGACCAAAACTATAACAGAAATGAATCTAATATCACAGGACTTCCTGTATTGTAATACTTAATACAAATTTTTTATATTAAAATATTTTATATAAATGAAAAGCGAACCGAGCAAGATCGACCAGTCAATTCTAAATATACATAATTGTATTTTACGAATCTGTTAAGATAAGAAATTAAATTAAATTATGAGCATTTTACATTTTTCCCAATATGGGAGGATAATTCCACTTTTACCATTTTATTAGAGTAGCAATATCATAATGAATCTGCATGGAATCACAAAATTATCTAGTTTAGTTGTGTTAAAGTCCCGTTGTAACGCAACACTAAGGCTATTTGGGGACGTACCTCATAATTTTGAACCGCGGACAGACGACGAGAACGACACCTGAGCAAGCATCTCTCTCTCCACACCACGTCACATCAGAGGAAGAATATTTGGCCCAAGCACCCCCCCCCCCCCCAAGTGTCGTTCCAATGATTTTCGGAACTTCAGGTGGGCCACTCGTTCCCCCAGTTTACCTCTCTTGTGATTTCTTGGGGTCTTTTGATGCCTGGACACTTCACTGGCAATTTGTTAGAAATTTCTGCTCTCGTTCACAGGCATCAAAGAACCGCAAGAGGGGTAAAATGGGTGACAGCGTGACCCGACTGAAGATTCGAAGTTCGTTGAAACACGGCTTAATATGACGGCTCTTCTGTGAAATCGGGTTTTGAACCTGAAATCCTGTGGGTCATTAACCGAAACCTTACCACCAAACCACTGCAGCCCATAATGATATGAAAAGCGTCTTCGTTAATTTCATAAAAAAAGAGAACGAAACGGGTGGAAGGATAATTAAATAAAATGATTTTAATTTCATTGCTTAATTGTTGCTAACAAAAATTTATTGGTCAGATCCTAAATTCATGTATAGTTCATGGAGAGTTAAATGAAATTAAGCATATTAAATGAAGTTAAATCTGCGACTAGGTGAACATATATCATTTATAAGTGAAAATAAAGTTTTATTGATTAAATCATTGCTCACATTAAAATAAATCTAAATTGCTCTTTCATTTCCAAATTGACCTAATTGCGCCTTGAAAGCGACTTTAGCATAATCGTTTCTACGCAACTTTTAATGACGAAGAAATTACGTGATATTTCCGTTTAAAGGACTTTCACATTCTTAATAGATATGCAACAATGTGTAAAAACGCCGAGCTGTGCTATAAAATTTCTGAAAAGACAATTAATTACCAAAAATGTTCTCCTATTAGATAAGTAGACAAACGATCATAAGTAAAACTTTTAGTAACAATTATTAAGCTATACGTAAACTAGATCATCATAATTTCCTTTAATGATCTTTGCCTGCATTAAAATCCGAAACAAAAGCGACAGATTATTTAAAAGATAATAAATACAGTTTAACACAATAGCTATTGCTCTCATAAATGGCATTATAACGAGAATGTTATTTGATGGCAAACCAATGGCATGCGACACAATATTTTGGGCACGCCACCGAGCAAAATGGTTTGCAAGTGACTTTATTTGATAAAATTAACTCGTCCCAATTCGATTGATTGGAAATTGAAGAATTTGAAATACAACAGATTGATTTCCAATCTAATCCAATATGGATTCAAAAATTTATTAAAAAAACAATTTGGAATTGATTGAAACAAAAAGAATTACGACCGATATAAGTAAAAATGCCAGTAACAAAATTTGGAAACATGGAATTCGATTCCAGACACATTTAACTTTTTGAAGGATTTGACTCATGCTACTTGAACCACAATTCCACCTATCAAAGCCTGAGTTTCATTATTTCCATAATAATAATAATAATAAGAGATAATAATAAGAGATAAATAGCATTAAAGACTCGCTTAGAAACCGTGTGGCAGATGGCTCCAATTCAGCATGGATTCTACTAAAAGTAGCATCTTACCATTTTAATATATTTGTCATATAATTTACAACACTAAAGTTACTTTAAACTGAATTACACGTATAATTTAAAAAATATCATATACAGAGTAAAGTGTATTTTTTCGTATTAATTAAAGAGTTTTGAGTTGTTAGTATTATTATTTTCCCAATAATCCCAAGTCAAAATTACTTGACGGTACGTTAATATTTCCTTAAACATTTCTTTAGGAGAAATGGCACTTTGATCCATAATGGTTCTTAATCCCTGGTTTAGGAATATGACAGATATAATAATAAGAAATTAAGAAAATTAAATGTTATATTATTTATAATTTTGTTCAATATTAAGGCGAATATTAACTGAATTTTCATGCTGAGAATTGATCAAAAAATGAAAAAAGATGAAAAAGTAATCATACATATAGCAGTAAAAGCTCTAAGAACAGAAGAAAGTTCTCTTCTTATTTCACATTAATCTTTCATACAGGCTGTTGATTTATTTTAGTTGGATAATAAATAATTTTTAAATCGTTACAACATAGCATATTTATATAAAATAATTTTATTTATTTTGCTTAAATTATTAAATGTTTATTTTTAAGTTTAAATGCCCTGTACAAAACTCAAGCTGATAAGTCATATTTAGTAAAATAATTTCAATCGACTGAATTTTAAATAAAAAGTACTATTTTTCTTTTGCCAAAATCGAATGAGGTAAAAAGCTGTAATTTCCTTATTTCAGGCTTATTTAGATAATTTTAAATGATGTCTTGCAGAAAAATACATCTATTAACGAATTTCTCACACTCTAATAGTGAAATAGTCAAATCTATCTTTCCGTTAATAGTTAATTATATTGAGTGTTTGAATTTTTAATAGTCAAACAACTCTTTCTAAGCATAATAAGAAAATTTGAATCAGTCGCAACATCTTCTATTAATCACACACACACACACACACACACACACACACACACACACACACACAC
>JAOUZG010037274.1:545851-572474 GCA_026289955.1 Argiope argentata
GAGAAAGATGAAGTATCAAAGAATGTGGCCCCAATACCCGACACATACTCTACAAACTCTTGAGTACGTGTAAAATTTTTAGAATCTCAGAGTTAAAACTTTGGGGGGTCTCCAAAATACTTAGTCTAAAAAGGGAGTCTCAATGTCTAAAAGTTTGAGAACCCCTGCCTTAGAGTGACCATATTTTGGTTCTAGCAGTTTACTGAATCCAATAAATAAATAAATAAAAATAAGCTAATGTCGGAAACTATAAAGTAGCTAATATAATTAAAATGAAATGTTATAAAAATGTTTTAAATATATTTTTTAGTAAAGTCTTCTGTTTTTTAAGACTTATTCAACCAATCGATCGCATTAAAGAGAACTAGGTTATCAATTAATCGTTTTGATTAATAGCAAGGAATAGAAAGAAGAATTTGGTATAAGTTAGCACTAAAGACTCTATGTTTTTTTCATATAAAGAATGTCTTGCAGAAAAAGATCAATCACAAACATTTAATACAAATTCAGGTAATTTTTCCAATCTGTTTCGAAGGATTAAAAATCAAGAATATATTAGAAAATCCGGGACATCTGGCAACAGAATTATACTTCAGACAACAAAGACATTTGGTTAATTAGAAGCTCACTACAAAAGATCTGAATGTTACACGCTTTTAAATTTATTTTTATACTTATGTATGAATGACATTTGTTAAATATAATTTAATTACTTTGGAGCTGGCATCTTGGTATACGGGGAATGAGTCTTCCTCTTGATCCCAGGTTCGAGTCCCGGTTAGGGTATGGTTGTTTTTCTGTGTTGTAACTGTGAGGTGTGTGAATGTGGTCCCCTGTAAAAAGGGACTTTGCTAACGAATGTGATGAATGAGTAGCTAAATCTTACTCTTGACCCTAGTTGGCGCTACTTCAATAACAAGAGACACTCCTTTCAGTTTAAATTCGCTGATAAATCAGCGAGTTTGTCTATGGCAATTGCTATTAGAAACACCTACTACTTCTTTGGATGAAATTGAACTAATGATCTTTAACTATTTTAAACTCACTTCTAATAAATTATTAATATTAATTATAAACAAGTAATATTAATTATTTTACTGTGGTAGTTAAAAATTGTTCATCATATATCTGACATGCATTTCATAAATGATTGGTTGGCTTGATTATTTTATTTATGTTATTACATATCCAGCATTTAATTCGGCGTTTTGAGTCTTTTATAATAATATCAACAAATGTTTGAAATTTGTTAGGTGTAAAGCATGTTTGTTATTGCTACTCAGAGTCAATAAAAGTGAAATTCTGTTTTTTTAAGGTCCTCTAAGGGCAATATATTTCAAATGTTACAATAAGTAGAAATCTGTTGGAATAAATTTTGTAGATCACAATGGAAAATTCTAAGATGCATTCTTATATTCTATTAACAAGAATAAGTTTAGAGCTTCTGTTATTCTTTTTGTGTCTTCAATTTTTTTTCAAAATCATCAAGGATAAAATTCTTTTAATATTCATTTCATTATTAAGTTAACCCATTGACTGCCAGCTACGAGATATCTCGTATTAAGCGGGTGTATCAAAACTGCCAGCTAAGAGATATCTCGTAGTGCGTGCTGCAATTTTAGATTAATTACAAATAGCCATTTTAGTTAAAAATATTTTTAAAAAGTGAATGAAAAATTTATATGGAGTAAAAAACGTATTAATTTTCAATTTTTATTATAAAAACTATAACTTAGATTATTAGATTATAACAATAATATTTATATATATGAATGTATTACATAAATTTAAAAATATTTTTATTTTTGTTGCTGAATATGATAAACTCTAAAACAAGGATCAACGCAAAGTGCTGGCTTCTCGGGGCACTGTGGACAAAAATACCTAGTCTTCTTACGTTTTTTTTTGTTTGTACAGATATATATATATATATATATATATATATATATGTACAACAAAAATATATATAATATAAAGTTACTGATAAAATATTGCAATGGCATTTACTGCAATTTTTATTTAAAAAAGAACACTACGAGATAACTCGTAATTGGCAACTAGCACAGGAATCTTTATCAGTGACGCCAGCTACGAGTTATCTCGTAGCTGGCGTCTGTTTTTTTTCAATAAAACTTACTGTAAATACTATTACAATATTATATTAGTAACATAATATAATTCTATTTTGTGAACTTTGATGTATTCTTCAAAATAAAACCTTGTCACCCAGGGCAAGACGTTCTAAATATGTCTTGCAGTCAAAGGGTTAAAAATAAAAATTGATTTAAATTGAATCAAATAGATATATTAATCAATTACGCTAATTCAATGACAAGAAAAAAATATTTTTTAAAATTAGAAAGAATTACCTGAATTTATATGTTATAATATATTTCCTTCTTTCATTAAAATAAAGTTTTCACATAATTAATTCCTAATTCATTCCATTAATCTATTTTGGGAAATGGAACTTCCAAAAATATGGTCTTCATCGATCTAGATTGTGACAGTAGCCGAATATGAATCTGAAATGATATACCGGGGTGCATTAATAATTTAATTATGCAACCAGGCAGATTTTTCGTGATATTATTACTTTCCATTCCATCGTCATGGAAAAACAGAAAACGATTTCAGAAAATTGTCACGTCAAAGCTGTCAAGCATTTTTGCTTCAACCAATTACCGATTTGCACGTTTATGGAATGCGCAAACAAAACAAGGAACTGAACTGAAATATCTAATGTGTACGAACAGAAGATGAATCTGTTTCATTTACCTTAAAGCACGTTTCGAAAGTGGATCGAACAGAAGAAAAACGAACCGGTGATATTCTGAAAAGATAAGACTTAAATATGGAGCAATTAAGAACGTCAATGAACGGTAAAGCAATCTTCTTCAAAGCAAGTTTCTGTTCGACACTAATCATTTTCTAAATCGTCTTTTTTGAGGAGGAAAAGGTGACGTTATTAATCCTCGAGACATTTATATTATTTTGAAAATAGTTCGAAAATAAAAAAAAGATTGTTAACTTTCGCTTTTGAAAAGAAATAGATGAAAACGATTTTCAAAATTGACTTTTAAAAATTGTTTGCTTTTACTTTTGAAGTGAAAACAATTTATCTATATCTAACGTGTGACTGACGTTTATTGAAATTTATCAAGAATGAATTATGAATCTCTTAAGAAACATTATAACTCGAAAGTAAAATTAATCATTAATTTAAAATTGAGTTCATTTCATCTTACTTTTGAAAGTGTAACATTAATTTTATTACTCCTAAATTGTTTTTAAATTTTGTTTCAATTTATAATGAATTAATAAAAAGCAAAAATGATTTCACTGCACTAGAAAAAAGATGTCCTTAATTAAAGAAGGAGAAAAATATTTTTTTATGATAAAAAATCCTATTATTTTGTTTAATAGCTTAAAATTATAATGATGCTGAGAAATTCGTTGAATCAATAAAGTGTATTTTTATAATTAAATTAAATTGCTACGATTATTAAAATTTTATTTCATTTGTTTCTGATTTTTCAGTATATTGAAGAAATTTATATTTTTACCAATTGATTGTTTTACCATATATTTTAAATAATTTAAATAAAGTTGTGTGTTTTTAATCTTTCTTTGAATAAGAAAAAGAAATCAATTTAATTTTAGTTCAATGATTAAAAATTTCTTTGAAACTAAAAATAAGAATGAATTAGTTAAAAAAAATGTATTCTTAATAACTTTGATAATATCTGTTTTTACTGGAAATATAATTTTTATAATAATATCGTTTAATATAAAATACAAATAATAAAATCATACTAAAAATTAAATTAATTTCAGCTAAATTGCAATTAATTATTTCAATTAATTAAGTTTTATTAAAGAATTCTTCGACCTATTTCTGATCAGAAAATTATTAATCCATATTTAAAAATATTAAATAATAAATATTTAGGGGTATTTTCGAAAAATGTAATGGAGTAATTTTTTCATCTTTTCAGAAGAAGAAGTAGAAAAAACTCGGTCACAGATATTAGCGATATAATGCGACAAATTTTTTTATGTTCATTAAATTTATAAGTGAACATTAACATACCAATGACAGAAAATGGCTAAGTAGTGTTGTACAAATTAAGTTTGAATTGTAGTGTATGAAAATTAGTTTATTAAATAAATGGTAATAAAAAATCTCAAATTATGAAATGGATAATTTTTGATTCTTAAGATACTACTAAACTAAACTTATTAAATTGTTTAAATTATTAATTTTTTCCAGATTCATTTTATTTTATATTTAAAACAAGATATAGAGAAATTTATGCCTAAATTGTCCTACAAATAAATCTTGAATTAAAACCAGAATTTCTGTAAAATCCTTATTGTAGCTGTTTATGTTTACCAGAAATAACACTTTTGATGCAAATAGAACTTCCCAAAGTCATTAAAGTTAACATATAAATTAGCTATTTTTTACAGATTGGGAATACTTTATGTAATCAAAAACTATCCAGAAAATTTTTGATTTAAACATCTATTAGAAATACACTAGCGCTGATCGAACTGCCCTTGTAATTTAAGTCACGTAAAAATATGCTTCTTTCCCCCCATTTATTTGGAATATTCGGGCCTTTAGGGAATAAATAACATATAATTGGGAAAAAAATATTAGAGTTCACCACCTTCAAAGAAAGGTGGTATTTATTTACAATTTACACTATAGTTTTGTTTTTTTAGATCATAAGTTAATTCGTAAAAATAGCACATGTAAAAAGTTAATTCGTATTTTAGATTAAAAGTAATTTCGTAAAATTAGCACTTGTATCCGAGAACATATAATATATAAAAGTATTATACCTCTGACAAAAATCCTCTTTTTATAGAAATATAAGCAGAAAGCTCCTATTTTCTGCAGCAGCAATGGGGAAATATACCAGAATGAAATATTAATAGCCTCATAAAAAACAATTTGATTTTTCTATCAGTAATGAAACTGAATGTTGAATACTTTTTTGGAAATTGATTAAAATAAGGAAAAGAAAAATCATTCGTCAATCACTGGAAAAAATAGTTGATTGAATTTTAAGATTATATGAGAATTTTTTTGAACTAATTTTGGAAGATGTTGCAAAAAACACTCACATTTTACCTAATTTATTAAATGCAATTACCTAATTTATTAAAATGTAATAATTTTTTTTAAATAAAAATTCAAATTAATATACTTATTCTTATTTGCCTTGGTAAATCTGCGCCAAATTTGGAAATTCTATGTAAAACAGTTTGGTCTGTTGAATGCTAACGCATTTGTATTCATTTTTTGTAATTAGTAGAGATTTAGATTTAACATCATTTATGACTCAACTGCCTTCATTTATGACTAATCTGTCTTCATTTATAACAAACCTACCTTCATTTATGACTAAACTGCCATTTATGACATCAACTGCCTTCAGTTACTCTAGGAACTTTTTAATTCCTTTTTCATGAATATAATGTTACTGTAACAAATATCAATGTAATTATAAAATAACAATCTATGTTTATTATTGCGTATCGAAAGATTTTTTAAAGCTTTAAGATATATGGTTTAGTCAGTTTTATAGCGATAAACCAGTTTAATTGATAATTATTCTGCATTGTTTTAAAAAATTACAAAGTATTTTGAATTATTATATTAGTTATGATTTTAATTTATTTGGAAAAATATATCATTATATTTATAGGTCTATTCAATCTTTTTAATTCCATCATGTTCTCCCCTATTTTTTTAAATAATTGAATTACTGAAGTTAACTGTTATATTAAAATAAAGAATGCCTCCTAAACATTGCCTTAAATAGAACACTATAACTTATTTTTATGTTTTGAAGAAAAAAAATTCCCACGCAGTATTTTTTGCCATGGATTCACCCAATTTCCAACAGTGAATAGATGCCACTCAATTCCATTAAAAGCCCATCAGTCAAAAATCAATAGTGGCTTAAAAAATGGCTTCAAACAATGAGTTTTAAATATAGCAACACCACACAGCGCCTTGTTAGCCGAAGAAAGCAGAGCGCCAAAAACACCAAAATGCAGACGTGCCGCATTACATTAGCAATGCCAGTGACAACAATAAGACAATGATGAGATAAGGGGCGCCTTTCCACGAGGCTATTAACTTAGTTTTCTCAGATGTCTGTCACATACTATTCGACCTTTGAAAGGTCATATTTTAACAATGTTTCGTCTATTTTTTCATCTGCTTTTTGAGCTAGTGACTTAAATATGTCTTGCCGATAATTAATTGGGTTGGTAGGTGCACTTTTCGAACAGAAAAGCTGTTGGCGTAGTTTTTGTTCCAGTTACGTTTGTATTTTAAAAATAAAAAGTTTTTAAAAATTTGTTGATGGATGTTTAGGTTGCAGAGTTGCTATGTTCGTTCGTTTGTTTATTTAAATAAATATTTGTCTAATTCAAGAATGGCGACCATAAATTTGAATTGGAGCCGTTGAAATCGCACATATTTCGGATTTGGCTAATTTTCATGGATCTCATTTGTGATTGCTTAACACAGTTTTGAGAATCACTTTTTTAACTGAATCATGCTCCTTTATGATTTTCTGTAAGTTATTTGAATTGATAGATTATTTTTTATTATTTCAAAAAATAATAAAAACCCCTAATTGGGAAGACTTTCAAGAATTAAAGTATTATTTCATAAAGCTTTTGCAGAATCATATTTTTTTAAATATCTAATTAAACAAAATGTATGGTGATAATTATGGTAATTTAAAAACAACAACAACAAGAAAATCTCTAAATTGGATGTTTATGGTGGATTTTAAGTAAGGTTATTATGTAAGATCTTTGAAGCGATAATTTTTTTTAATAAAATATTTGTCTAGTGTATTTTTTTTTATGAAACAAAATTCACAATCATATAAATATACCCCTTCCACTTAATATTAATATTTCATAAAAATTTACAGACTGTCTAGATTTAACAGTACAATAACGAATCAATACCAAATATAAATGTTTAAAATGTAGCATAAATGTTTAACATAACAATTTACAACGAAAATTCAGTTGCTTTTTTTTAAAAATTATCATCACTTTATAAATTTTCTGTTGTGTAAGGGTTGTAATTAGTTAAAATTGGTATCGCTAAATATAGGCATATAGGCACAGCTTATGACCAGGGATTCAAAACTGAAATACATGTTATTCTATAATAATAAATAAATCAATTTTTATACAATAATAATCACTTGTTTTTCAGTTTTATTTTTAGACCCCTTACATTTGTAATTGTGACAATTTTTAAATAAATAAGATGATTTACAATTTTTCTTACTCCCCCATATATACACAAACACAGACGCACAAAATTGAAACTGCGAAATCTAACAAATGCCAAGTTAAGTAATAATTGAATAAATAAAATTATAATTCTGTATTTATTTAGGTTACATTTTTACTGTATTTTGTAAATACATTTTAATCATACGTTCATCAGGTTATTTTCTGCGCATTTAAAATGATTAATATACGCAATTCGAGTATACATGAACTAACTCTAATCATATAATATTAATAATATAGGATACACTTTTCATAAAATTGATGCTGTATGATATTTAAAAAGTTAAATAATTACGTATTAACAAAATTTGTTAATTAACCATTTTTGATTGTCTTGAAATATCTTCCCTATTAAAATTAATATAATTAAGATTTATGTATATATTTTTCATTTTTAAAAACAAAATTATAAATTATTTAATAACACTCATAGATATTAATTAAAAACATTTTTTATTGCCTACTATTTATTATCATGTACCATATTTATTGAATGTTAATAGATTTTTGCAAATAATTCATGTGTGTTATAGCTTAACAAGATACTTCACTTATCTCAATTTTCAAAATGCTGTGCGATGCAAAAGAAATTATTTTCATGTTCATGTTAAATTTGTAAAATGTAAGAACTTATCATAATTGGTTGTAGTTGTTTTTATTTTATTGCAAAAATTTGGAAAATCGAGATATGTCGTGTTGTTATATATGAGGCGAAATATTAACAAGAAGTTTTCCGATTTAATTTCAGCGTTTTAATTTAGTATAAGTTATATATCAATAAACTGGAGTTAAAATTGATACATGTTATTAATATTTTCCCACAAAATTATGTAAAAAAATGTTTATATTCTCACGCTGAGCATAATGTTTTTTTTGTTTTAATAAGATTATCTTTTATTACTCTTCGAGACACAAAAACAGAAAAAATAAAACACTCGATATATAGAACAACTATACGCTTTGTTATCTCAGACATATCAACACAATCTAATGGTTACAATAAGATTTCAAAAGGGGAAAAACTTAACTCTTTTATAACTATTAAAACTATTTCCAGCCCCTTTATTAACAACAATGGATAATAAATGTGAATTATTTATCGACTCCTCCCCAAAAATAGGTCGCATGTGTTTGTTTTTTTCACTCTTAAAGTAGATAACTCGTAGATAGCCGAATAGCATTTTGAACCCCCTTGAATGCCATCTAGTTAATTGCAAATGGAGCTCTTTTGTGGCCGATTCCTGCGTTGATAAACAGTTACAGTTACCGTTATTATGAGTGGTGCGTAATTCGAAACAGAAAGAAACTTCTAAAAGGTTAAACTAGATCATCGACCATTCAGTTTTTGGTTTATTGGCCTGGTCAGTTCTTTGCTTTGAGCCCTAAGAATAGGGCCACTTTCATTCCAAGACGAGTTTTTCGAACTTTTTTGTTTCCATTTCGAACACTTGCATTAGTTGAAGGTCAATACACTGCATTTTTTTATCACCTGCCCATTTTGGTTGTTTATTTTTCGATACGTGGTAAACACTTTTACTTTATCGAACACGTTCGGATCAGTAGAAATTAAACATCGCGTCGGCGGATATTATTAAAAATAGCACGGAAAATAGCAATGAATCTTTCGTTATCCTTTGGATGAATCTGTGAATTTATTCCGTAATATTTTGAGGTTCCATTTTGAATACAAAGTGCTCATATTATAAAAAAGTAAACAACCAAGTTAAATATAAACACTCATAACTTATTTCTAAACAAAAAAAAATGTTCTTAACCTAGATTTTCTGTGAGAATTTTGTTTTATGAAACATTTTAATAATTTTATAAGCAGCGTTTAAAACTAAAGAAAACAGTGTAAAGTATTTCCGGCTTTTTTTTCTATTTTCAATTTGCTCAAGAGCTATCCTTTGTAAAACTACACTTATATTTTTGTGCAAGGCTACACTATATATGACTGAAAGTCACTAAAGGGAAATTACTGAAAATATTTAAAATTACTAGCTGTTAATTACTGAATGAAATGATATCTAAAAAGGGTATAGCTGTATAATTGTTTAAAAAGAAACAAAAAAGGATGGAATGAGAAAACTATACATGGCTGAAAATCACTGAAATAAAATGATTAAAAAATTAAAATTACCAGCTGTTAATAACTATGAAATGATATCTAAAAAAAAGGTAAAGACTCATAATTCCTCAAAAGAAATAAGAGAAATTGAACAAAAAAAAAAGAAAATGGGAAATCTGAAATAAATCCTTTTTCTCTAGAAATTTTTTAAAAAAATAGAGTAGCATGTTTTACTTATCAAGTCTTGTAATAACAGAACACATTGGATTTCTTCGGACGATAAATGTTTGAATATAATCCTACAATGATTTATTAGATTCAAATATTTCAGTTCAATATATCAATGAAAATGGTAGTTTTTAAACAGAATTATCTAATTATTATTGGAAATATAGAAATTTTAAGATTCTGTTTTCATTATACTTATAATAGATAGATTTGATTGGTATTTTGTCTTTACTAAAAAAATTCAAAGGCAAATTTCTAGTTTTGTTTATAACACTTCGTTAGTCGCTTTTTTCTTTTTTTCTGTCAAATTTGATCCCATTATATTCTTTAGAGGCACCATTAAATATTGTTAACAATAACAAAACATATAATACATATAATTATAAATATGCATATAATTTAAAATACATATAATTTAAAGTAAGTAGAAAATAAAACAAAAAACGTTCCTTTTTTTTAAAAAAATAATAATCTCAGACATAGCATTCATTAATTATTGATAAAAGAAGTAATCGTACATATGTCAGATAAGGCCCTGGAAGCAGAATGATAACCTTCTGTTCTTTATAAAATGATGGGTTTAGAAATTTATTTATAATTTGTACGATGGTACCTAATTAAAAATGTATAAAATTGTGAGTTCTTTTTCAATTCCTGCTATTAGCTTATACTTTCCTTAATCGTTAATAAAATATTTTTATTCATTCACTCAAGTTCAAATAAAATTTTCAAATCTTGTAGTGGATGACGCTTGATGTTAATAGAGCTTATTCAAAAATATTAATTCATTAATTTTTTTATAATTATTTAAAAACTAACTTTCTCGTCAAAAATTTTCATTTCCCCATCACCGAATAGGTAATGAATTCAATTTGGTTTACCCCACGCTGAAAAGGTTAGGTTTATCTTGTTTTCAGCCGATTTTTTCGAACGATTCTATTTATTTTCTTAATATCTGATGCATTTAAAAATTAAACATTGTTAATAAATCGATTTTTTGGATTTATTTTGAAGTACTTTCGAATTAAAATAGTTCAAAATAAAGGAAATTAAAAATTTCTAATCTGTATTCTGTTACCCCAACCGGCGTAGAAAATTCACGCATTTGCGTTGCCTCGGTTAGCGCTGAATCCATTATTGGTATTGAAAATTCAACGACAATTGAGTATGTTCTGTTTGATTGGTTGGTTTGAAGTTTTATGGCACAATAATCAATAAGATGGTTTTACAACACCAAACTATTTTATCTTTAATTCAAAGTCTAAGAAATGTTTTTATAAAAGTGGCATAAAAGTAACCATTGGTAAAACAATAAAACATATTGAAAAGTAGTGAGTTCAAAATAAGGAATAAAAATATATAGACTTTAAAAAGACGAAAAGTATCTCATGTGAATCTCTGCCAAGCAACAATGGCAAAGTCACTGCTGTTATTTTGAAGTAAAACAAATGCTGAGCATTAAAATATGGTTATTCAATTAGGATATGATTAACTGTTATTCCACATTCACAATGAATGTTCTGATTATGTTCGGAATATGCTCTGATGACTTTCAACAGAAACGATTTTGATTTTGTTTTGGTCAGGTATAATTTTTTTATCTATTATTGTATTAATTGTAATTATTTAATAAAAAATAATTAAAATGTAATTTTTCTTTGTTGACCTAAGTAGGAATTGAATTAATTTTTTTATATTACTTGTTAATAGTGTGTATGAATAGCAAAAGGATTATCTTGTTATAGTTTATTATGGTGTTTTAAGTATGAAAAATGAAATTAATTCATTCCAACAGAATCTACTTAGTCCGACGTTACATTTCTACCTGTTAACTCTGAAATTCTTAATATTCCATGCATTCTTTTCAAAGGCAATTTATTTTAACCGTTGAAAGAAGAAAAAAATTCAAGGTACAACTGTTTAAATTCGATTGCTTCATATTCTCAGCACGAGGAATAAGTAATGAATAGTTGAGTCGCCGTTTAGTGAAATCGCAAATCGCTGGGGTACCTATTTATATGACAGGGGAGCCAGTTAACAAGCGTCACTGCGCATGTCATCTTAACAGACGCTTGTATCAGCTCGCAATCTACATTTGTAAGATGAGAGTGAGTGTCATTCCCATCTTACGATTTGTTTGCATTTCGTGAAGTCTTTATGACTAGAAAAAAAGTCGATGTCTTTCTAGTTTTAATTCTTACTAAGCGATAAAGAAAAGTTATGAATTAAATTTTTTTAGTAGTTTTCATTTAACAATTCTTCAAAACAGAGAGCGTCCCAATAGGGAAATTTTTTAGAAGATACATCGCATTGTATAATGCTAATCAACACAGTAATATAGGTATTATTTAATTACATTACAAAAACAAGTAATATAAAAAATTAAAAAGTCAATTTCTATTTAGGTTAACACAGAAACATTTTATTTTAGTTAATTTTATTAAATAATTACAATTAATATAGATAATTTATCAAAAAAATTATGCCTGACCAAACAAAAGCAAGCCCTTATCCATTGAAAATAAATAAATAATTTCGCAGAGCATACTCAATTAGCGTTGAATTTAATATAATCAGAACTCATTCAATTGGCATTGAATTTCCAACGCCGGTTGAGACAAACGTAAATGCGCGAATTTTCTACGCCAGTTAGGGTAACACAATACAGATAAAAAAAATTTACTTTCCTTTATTCTGCTTTATTTAATTCAAAAGTATTTGGAAATGAATCCGAAAAATCGTTTTATTAACAATGTTAATTTTAAAGGCATCAAACATTAAGAAAATAAACAGAATCGGTAGAAATAATCGGCCGAAAACATGTTAAGTCTAATCTCAATATCGTGGGGAAATGAAGATTTTTTGCGATGGAGTTTTAATTAATTAATAAAAAAATAATGAATTCATATTTGAAAAAAATGTATTAAAATCAATAATCATCCACTACAAGTTTTAAAAAAGGCATTTGAACTTGAGTGGATGAATAAAATTTTTTTTTGAAAATTTGAATATATTTATTGAGTATGTGAACTAGTAGTAGGCATTGAATTAGAAATGACATCACACTGTACATATGTTTTAATTGAGAAAATGCTTAACAACACACAATTATAGGTATTAGTTAATTACATTACTAAAATAACAAATATTACAAAAAAATTTCTTTTACAAAATTAAATAAATAATTTTTTTTTAATTTTCGATATTTTACTATCATGTCTATCTTTAGAAGTATTTTCTGCCCTGTCCTCCACAAATGTCTATCTAACAGAAATTTCATTATTTAGCTTCTTATCTTGGGTGAATACAGAGAAATTAATATTTATGCATGAAACCTACATATCTCGCCACATATCAAATTTGTAGCTAAACAATTGTAGCTAAAAAATTTGTAGCTGAATGTCTATCAGTCTATACCGTTAAAAAGCAATAAACACGATAATTCAAAAAAGCAATGATTTAAATATTTAAAAATCGGAATGTGATTCTGTGGCTATAAGTGACTATTGCAGTTCTATGTCTAATTTTTGTTCCAATAAACTGTGAAAAACATATCTAAAACACATAATTGATTTTTGGAATCAATAATCTCAAAATAGTGACTAGCCAAAACAATCGCCAAGGATGATACCATACATTCAATAAATATGCCAATTTCATGCCAAAAATTAATATTTCATTTTTATTTTATGAATGTTCACCGTAGTAAAACAGTGTATAATTTTTGTTAAAATAACTTGTGAAAAACATATCTAAAATCCAAATGTGATTTTCAGAATTAATAATCCCATATCAGATACTAATAGTCAAAACAATCGCCAAGTATGGCATGATATATTTAGAAAAAATGCTAAATTCACGCCAAAAATTAATATTTCTTAACTATTGTATGTCAGTGTCATGCATGATGTTCCCTGGCTTGGCAAGTTTATTAGAGATTATGCGAGAACGATTTAAGGACACAATTCCCGCCGATTCGTAAATTAAAGGATTATGAAGTATTCTTGAAGCGGATTGTAATAAAATTTCGCCATACATTGGTACTTACCCTTCCGTTATTATGGCTTGAAAGTTTGCCATCTAGAATATCATTGTCGCCAAATCATCATATTTCATTATTGCCAGAATTATCACAAAATGCCTTTCGAGTTCTTTTTTTTTTTCCAAAACGAGGATTCAATATAATTAAATAAAATCCAACAACTGAAAGGTAAACGGATATTTGAAATGCACTTATAACAAATTATCGAAAGATGATATTAAATTAATCTTTGTAATTGAAATCAATTAATTTTCATGTATTATATAGTCACTAATTATTTATATAGTATTTGTATTTATGGAATTACATTTAATAGAGTAATTGCACTGTAAATTGCAGCAATTAAAAGGTTGCTTGATAAATTTAGTACTTTTCCATTAATTGGGCGCTACTGAAAAATCGCCAAAGAAATTTGGCGGAATTCTACATTTTTTGGCGATTTTCCGCTTTAAAATCGATGTAGGAAATTTAGCGGAATTTTCGCTGGCTAACAGAAAAGTTACGTAAATTTTATTATGGGTTTATTTCTTCTGCAATAACTATTTACAACTTTTTGTCACGTATAATTTTTTCTTCTTACTTCTAAAAATTTTTCTCTGTGATTTTTTAAAAAAATATTTGTAAATTGGTGCATTTTTCTATGTTAGCAGATAAGAAAACATTTCAGGAAAGATCTGACTCTATAAACAAGCTAGCAAGGAATACATCACACGTAAATATGTATTGTTTTTATTATCAGTGAAAATAATCTACAAAGAATTTTCATCTGAATTTTAAATCGCAGATCACAATGCAAGTAATAATCATGCATTTCTAGTAAATATTCTACACCCAACGCACGTCTTTTAACGTTTACGTGCAAGCATAATCTCGCCTACGTGAACCAGGAAAAATGTTTATTATTTTCAGAAATAAAATTTATTTCTCTCTGATCTACATAATAACATTAATGCTCTAAAGAAAACTCATAAAAGACGGAATTTAATCGTAATCGAAATAAAATAAAGGAAGCAAACGACTCTTAATTGTATTTTCATCTTCTGTTTTGATTAACGAAAATGTTTTTAGTAGTTAGGCTTTCAGATGTTTTGATTTTAAATCTTTTAAATTATTTTGATGATATAAAGAGTTTTTGAAATGTTTGAATTTAGTATTTCTTTTCAAACATATGAAACAATAAGTGTAATTCAATATTTTTTATTATATAATTGTTGAATATTTTAAAATTAGTTTACATTTATTTTGTGGAATAAAATCTATCAACGTTTTGCAAATTACAAAAACTTTTGATAAATATTTTAATTTTTAATGCTTTAGTTTTGAGTCACTTTTTAGCTCATTAAATGCTTCATTTATTTAGAGATGGCTTTGTTATTTCTATGGAATCAAAAATTTTACTATTCAGTCAAACTCAAGCTAATTTGTTGGATTAGAAAATTACTTTTGCATGATTAGTTGTGAAATTCATTTCGTTTTGTTTTGTTACTTTGATATCAAAGAGGAAGTTGGGATGTGTTTTATGTATCAGTTTTTCACTATTAATAAAACAAAAAATTTAAATAATTGCCAAATATGTTTTTTTTATTTTATTGATAAAATGTAAAAAAATTCCTCACTATATCTTAAATGTATATCATAATTTAGCTATCAACTTAAAGAAACTTTGAAATTTATGAGGTAAAAAAAATTCACACCCTAGGGTATGGATGCAGAATTTCAAGTCAACGCAGCCACCTTTGGTGACCAGTTGGTTCGCCTATATTATTGACGTCGTAGACGTATTATTAACCCATTCGCTGCCAACCACGAATATACTCGTGGTTGGCATGGTGTTAACCATTGCTAGCACGAATATACTCGTGATACTTTCATTATGTTATAACGTACAGCTTATCAAACTTGCAAACTTTTTATGGCCACAAACATAAATATACAAGTGTAAAAACTTGAAAAAAAGCTACAAATGAATTGTTTTTACAAAAATTCTACTTTATTTAACCCATTCGCTGCTAAGCCTAAATTATATCAGGTTATTTCCATTGCCAACCCCGAGTATACTCGTGTTTGATTTTTATACATGTAAATGATTATTTATGACAAAATATGCATATTTATTTTGAAATAATAAAACTTAGATAAGCAATAACACTCAAAACAGAAATGGCAATGGGAATAACCTCATACAATTTAGGCTTGGCAGCTAATGGGTTAAGCAAGGCATTTTTTAAATTTTTTATCTTGTTTTTAAAACAAAACAGGAATTCAATTAAAATCTATTAAAATTTACAACGCTTGTAAATTAAAAAATGTGTAAATAAAAAAGGAAATCTCGATTCAGAGTTAATATCCAAATAATTTTTACTTTTCAATAAGTATGAAAAAAATTATTAAATTGCATTTCTGATCTTGTTTTTTTTTTTTTTTTTCAAAAATCCATGCTATTAGAAAATATTTTTTTTTGTTTCTTAGTGTGATAAAAAGATATTTGATTTATTTCAAAACATCTGCCATTCTGTATGCCATTGGCCCTTGCAATTGATTAAATCTAGAGCATAAAATGTTCTAAAATATATAAAGAATAATCTCGAAATTCGTTTCAAGTTCCAACAATGAAAATCACGAGCCTAAATTTCAAAATAGCTGTGTTCCACAAACTTTTCATTAACACAATCCCCGTTCATAAACCAAAAAACCATGCATCCTTTGAACTTTTCATTTCCATTCAAAAAAGTCGTGGGAAAATTAAAAACCATTCCCTCAATAAAATTTGACACTCAAATAAATAAAAAAAGGAAACTCATTACTTTAAAAAAATGAAACAAAACTAAACAAAAAGTCCCTTTCACTATCCAGAGGAACCTCGACCTAACCATTTCGATAACCAGGTCAGCAATAATAATGTTTCCCTTTTCAAGCCAGTAATTGCCCAACAAAAGAACGGAAAAAGCTTCCCCGTACTTGTTGTACAAATGGAATTCTTAATCAACGTTATTGTTTAAATGGTGCTGGATGAAAAGGCCGGATAACTATTGACAGTGGTTTATGAAGTAAGGTTTTCTCAAGTCTTAGTTGGGATTCCCTCACACGGATATCTTGAAGAGTCTCATTGTCCACAATTCAGTCTTGATACTACGATTTGATTTTAAAGTGCTTCCAGACTGATATTTCTAGGTGTCACTGATTATTATAGTAGGAAGAATGGGCAGTAAAATAGCACCGTAAAGTGTTAATTTAAGTGTTTCTTGAATTTTAAGTGATTCGCTTGGATGTTCAACTAGGACAAATAACTTGAAAGCAACACAGAATGCTCCAAAATTGCACGTTTTGAAATCACGCAGCGCTAATAAGCTTTTCGAATGTAGTTCTTTATTGTAATAATTTTTTGTTTGTAGATACCAATGTATTATCTATAGTTTGCATTACACTGCCAGCGTTGACTAAATCTCTAGAATAAGCCTGTTTTTTTTCGTATATTTATCTCATTTCATTGTATGACGTTATTTATCAAATTTGTCGATTCAGCTATCTAGTTTTTACTTTACTGAATAGCAAGTATTCAAGGAAAAAGTAGTAATGATGATAATGACGTGTCTGTTTTTACATCGGAAATAGGGGTGCAGTAACTTCTGATGGTGTGGGCCCTTAATCACCCAAGGGCAGAAGTCTGACTTCTAACTCATATGAAGATGACACACACTTATCACATTCGCTTGAGCTGCCCCTTTTTACAAAGGGTTAAATTCTCACACCTCATAGATAGAACACAGAAGAACAACCCTGCACTGACCGGGACTCGAAACCGGGATGCCCAGATCACGAGGAAGACGCGCTACCTCTGTGGCAAGACATCAGCAAATACTATAATCAACTATTCGAAGGAAAAAAATCGAAATTGAGATTTTGATTAATTTTTATCTTTCGAATACCCCTAGTTTGAAAAAACATATCTTTCTAAATATATCTGTCTGTCAATGAATATGACGGCTAAAAAACAACACGACTTTAAACACGACAAATTAAAAGAAAGTTATTAAGTTGTACAAGAAATGAATCTTCGAGAAATCCATCGGACTGTCCGAAAACGAGGTATCACAATAATAATGAATTATAAATAGCTAGACATATAGATAAGAATTTCGTACACAGCTTTAATATCTACAATATACATTCTTATCAAAATGGCCACATCATATATACTTTTTTCATACATGCAAATACGATAATTCAAAAACGCAATGACTTAATCAAAGTAAGTGGAATTTGATATACAATTTATTTATTAAAAGTGCAGTTCTTTACTAAATTTTTATTTCATTCGGTTGTAAAAAAGGAGCCTCAAAAAAAAAGGAGCCTCAAAAGTACTCAATTTATTTCTCTACACTGCGAAGCAGACACATTTCATATACAGAATTCTGAATACAAAAGTATTAGCATATGTGGGGGTTTACAGCCCTCTCCAAGTTTAAAATATTAAATGGGAGGTGCATGGAAATCCCCTTTATTAGATAATCTGTTTTAAAATTTCAGGGCAGATTATGTCGTCTTAGAACTGAACAGACAAACAGAAAATGATGTAATTATCAAAAATTTCAATAATTTTTTAATGTCTTCAGACTTATGACCTCCTGAAAAACAAAGTTTTGAAGTTATTTTCGTTTTTCTAATATAATAATAAGATTAACCAATAGCAATCAATGTGTTCCATTCTTAAAATAAAACTGTTGCCTACCGAATTTCGAACGAAATTCGTCGATTATCAATAAATATATGTCTTTTTATAGTGCATGTGAAAGTGAGGATAGTAAGTCAATAATTGACTATCTTTACAACAGATTACCATGTCAAGAACAGCCAAATTTAGAAGATGGGAATATGTACCTCACAGATATTCTTTTTTTATTTCAATTAGAAATTTGATTAAAGTAAAATTAAGCTATATTTTGTTGTGCACTTGCTAAGACTCAGGAATCTGCTCAAATTAGATTTTTCATCATTCGGTTTTTCTAATGATATTAGCCATTCATAACTTCATAAATCCGTGCAAATTTTTTATGAGTTTTGATGTTTTTTGAAGAAATCTTTTATATGATTTTCAACTACACTTTTTCTTCATGGCAATGACAATCAAACCATTTTTTTATTGTTTCATCAAATATGTAATCACATGATTTCCTTATATAATTGGAAATTAAAGAAGTTTTTGACTTCATATCTTTGTAATGTCTAAAAAGTGTCTTAACGCAAGATTTGAATTTGCTGCCCTTCTTGATGTTATGTGTTGGCAATACTATAACCCCTTAACTGGTTTGCCCGTACGCCATGCGTGCATCGATTTATCGAATTTTGATAATTGTAAACAGAAAATAAATTATTCATAACAATTATAATTCAATATTAAAATGACTTCGAATACGTAGATAAGTAGAGTATTCCATGGATTTCCATTTGAATCAAAATAAGCAAATATTCCCAAAATAGAAGGTGTCATCTTATTAGATAGTAAGGAAAATAAACCAATTAAGGGGGTTAAAAAACATTTGATAACTGATTGTCTAGATTAGCAAAAAAAAAAAAAAAAAAACCGAAGCATTGGAGAATTGAAATAAATGAAAAGCCTGAATTTTTTCCTTTAAATTGCTATATTTTCATTGAATTGTAAAATACACAGGATAAAGTTTTGTATAGAATAACATATAGAGCAAATTTTGGGTGAAATCCTTAAAAAAAATCTCATGCTATATTCACAAGGCAATGAAACACATTAAAGTATACATTCTTTATGATCCTTACATAAGGAGAATAACATGATTTACAGTCTCAGTGGTTTATTCTCAGAAATCTATAAGATTTACATTTAGCATTTAGATGGTTCTGGCATTGTCAAGAGTTGAACGTCTACAGTTGGACCGACTACGAGCGACCTTGAGTCGGACCACTCTTCGCGTTTTTCGTCATGACCCAGCAAATGGGGGAAACTGTTTCGCGACTACGTTTATTCAATTTCACGCCTTCCTGAACCCGGGATTGAAATTAGGGGACCTCTGCTAATCAGAACTGCACTTTGTCAACTTTCTTAATTGTTTATTACCGATTTTCGTGAATGTAATCTTTCCGTTCGGTTAATCACATGAAACGGTTGCCGGGGAAAGCCTCGTGGATGTAGGTCCGAACAAGAGTCCACTCTAATCTGATTGACCATCGGCGACTCTTCCGTTAGAAGTATCTATTATATTTTCTACTGCGTAAGGATTACTTACGTATTTGAATTGGTGGTAATAGATATGAAACTGTTGCACTTGGATTACGAATGTTATAATCGATTTCAAATCGCTCCATTTATTCATTTGTTGATAAGATAAATGCTACTGTTATTGATAATTAATTAGACTTGATTTCTTCACCTTAATACCTTCTGAAGATAAACTTTCTAGTTCTTTTAATGTCTGAAATTTTAAACCAACATTTGTCATATAATCATACAATATAAAAAGAATTGTAATCACCTATTGTTTTTGGTCATCATCTAATCTCTCGTGGATGCTAATTTTATTTATTTTTAATAATATCTATTATGCATGCCCTGAAAAAAATAAAAGCGCCAAACTGAGTTATGAATTAACGCTATTTATTTTTAATAAACTTAATTGGTATTTACGTATTATACCTTCCAACTTTATCGCCAAATTTGAAGTTGCCGCCAATGAGTTGTTAAACCGCCAATTATGGCAATTCGGCAATGGTGCAATCCGTTGATCTTTATCGCCAAATTTAAATCCATCGCCAATCAGTTACTAAACCGTTGGCGAAGACGGTATAATACATGAGTACCACTTAATCTTAATATGTTTTGCATATAAAACCTCCTAATGAAATTAAACTCCGTAATTTCAGGGAACTGTTAAAACTGTAGCTGTCCGGTTCATATATCTTCTAAATTTCACGATACTGTAAATGGATATACATAAAGTTTTGGCAACCTAATTACAAATAACTGTTTGGCAGATGATAGTTTACGATTAGTAAAAAGGGAGAGCTACTCAATAGAACAACGTGTTTTTATATTTGAAAAATAGTTCAAAAATACTGAAAGACTGGCGATAACATTTCGAGCATTTGAAAATTAATCCCCTAGTTCGCATGATTTAACTCTATTGGATTTCTTTTTAGGGGTATCTATGAAATCAAAAGCCCACAAACAAACGTGCATTGAAAGAGGAAATTCAACGCTGCCTCAGCAAAATTCAGTCACATTATTTAAATTTCGACAAAAGGCTATGTATATGCCAGAAAAGCCTCAGGGGCTATTTGTCCTATGTTTTATTATATATATATATCATCCTATTCGGTGTACTTCACGATTCAATAAAGATATAAAAAGACTGTATTTTCCATTTACGCCAATAGAGTAAATAGAAAATATTTGATATAAAAAGCAAGTAAATAAAAAAGAACAGAGACGTAAGTTTACACGTTTTTCTATCATGTAATGCTCCATTTTTACTAACCCTAAACAATCAGCTGGCAAATAGTTTTTAATAGGGTTACCAACATTTTACTGCACGAATAGTGACACATTCAAATCTTGCGTTAATTTGGGGACACCCTTTATTATTACCGTTATCCAATAAGAATGTGAAATTTATGCTTCCTGTACAGTGATAGCCAGAGTAGACACGGTGATTAGTATTAAAAGTTTTATGGCGATATCTTGGAAAAATCATTTTATGTACTGTAATGTGCAAAACGAATTCATTACTGTATTTCAGCTTACATTTTGGGCCGGGATAGTCTGGTTATTAGAGCGTTGGACTCGTACTCCTTAGGTTACGAGTTCGAAACTCACCGAACAAAAGATTCCCCTAGTGTGAAGTACCTGGAGCTCGGTAAGTCTGTTCGTGGTCGCAAGTCCTGCTTGTCGAGAGTAATACCGCTGGGGGTACTGGGTCACAGGTGATCGTTATCTGTTTCAGGTCTAAGTTACGATCTGATATGATTGAATGAATATGCCTGAATGAAGTCCGCCCCCTGAAAAGAGTTGTGGCGAGTGTGTAGCTAAGTCGTACTATTAACCCTAGATGGCGCTATTTATAAAACAAGAGACGTATATCTCCGGATTAATTTCTGCCGATGTATCAGCGAGGTTTGTCCATGGCAAGTGCCATAAGTAACAACAACAACAACTAACATTTTAAAAGTTCAACAAAGAGTCGAGTGATTAAATTCGTAATTGGTCCAAAAAATTCTTAAAAGGTTGCATGTGTAAAAGTAAAACTACTGGTCTTCCTAGAATATTGGATGAAAATTCTAAAATTGTCCATATTGCATCTGAAGTATCCGTTGGAAATCCACAAATAGAAAAGCAGAGTGCTTAGCATTCCGCAACCAATCGTATGACGTGTTTTTGTAAAATATGCATGCTGTTCTGTTGAAGAAAAATTGTCCCAGAAGTGAGTTCAACAGCCAAAGGCCAGTTGCAACACGTGTGGAAAGAAACAAACTTCTGGTCTTACGTTTGTCGCATAGCAAATAGAGTTCGTGTTCAATGCATAAAATAAAACTTTAAAATTACTTCTAGCCTGTGATGGACTGTATGGTCTCTATTTGTTGCTCTTCATTAGAAATACAAATCTCAAATCTTCTCCTTCCTTTTGAGAATTCTTGGGTATTCTCTGAATGACTTAAAAAATTACACAAATATTATAAGAGCTCTGAGAGTCTTGTGAAAAGCAGCACTAAAAGTTGAAATATTACTCCGAAAATTTTGATGAAGCTGAGAGCTCTGACAAATGTTAAAAGATCACTCTTTGGGAAATTTTCAAAATTTTACTAAGACACAAATTTTCTTAGGATTGTTTACCTAAGAAATTTTCGATATTTTACTAAGACTTAATTTTTTGGGGATTGTTTTCCTAAGAAATTTTCTTTATTTTACTAAGACATAATTTTTCTTTGGATTGTTTTCTTAAGAAATTTTCGATATTTTAAAAAGACAAAATTTTTCTTGGGATTGTTTTCCTAAGAAATTTTTTGATATTTTACTAAGGCATAATATTGTTTTCCTAAGAAATTTTCAACATTTTACTGACATAATATTTCTTGGGGCTGTTTTCCTAATTACCCTTTACTTAATTATCTAAATCTGATATGCAATTGATACTTTAAACATATTTATTCTAGTTATTGATTAAAACAACCTACTATTAGAAGATTTGAAAGAAAAAAAATAAAAGGTTGCTATATAAAAATTTTAAATTATAATTAATTTTGAAAAATATTTTATGAAGTGTTAAACATGTGACGACTTTCCATCACATGTTTAACACTGTCTTTTCGTATTTGGAACATTATTCGTCATCACATGTTCAAACAGTCTTTTCGTATTTTTTTAGAAACGATGTGTTAATTTATATTTTAAAAAGTGGTGGCAACACCAACTTTGATTATTATATTTTTTTAATGTTTTCAACAGTGGTTATTTTTGTTTGTATATATATTTGGGGATTTTTTGTTTTGTTGGTGCGGATCAGAGAATAAAAGATATTTTATACAAAATGGTATACGTTTATTTCTTGCCAGGAAAATGACCAGTTCCCGTCATCTGGAGTCAGACTATTGACTGTTTGATGTCTAGGGCAAATTAGCCCACACGACGAACATTCCAAAAAAGCATCAATAAGTTCAAAATATATGTTTGATCGAATACTCCATAAATGTTAAGTTATTGAAAATATAGTTATAGAAATGTGTTTTAATTATTAATGCTGACATGAATTATAAAATTTTATACACAGTATTGTAATAATAATCTTTTAACTAGTAGAATTTTTTTCTTCTTTTAATTATTTTGCATAGTATGGCGCAATTTGTATTTAGTTTCGTCCTTTATTTAAAAATATCAAATATATATTTATTTCATTTCTTTTTGATAATTGATTCCAAATTTTAATATTATTATAGAAATCGTGCGGTGGGTGTAGGGTGAAGAAACTCTAACACACTGAAAAAGAGAAAAAGACACTTTATTCTACCAGAAAACAAGGAAAACATATATAAAAAACTTAGCTGAATCGTAAAGAAAACCACTTAGAGAATCTAAAACGCTAGAAGACTGTAAATTGTTAAATAGAAAGGCTGTAATACAATCAGCGTAACAATTAGAGATCTCTCTCATACCCACTTGCTTAAATAAAGAAACTTAACCCTAGTTCGAGCACCTCGCTTTTTATAGTTTCTCAGAAGGATTTGTTGATCCAAAGAATTTTCCAGATCAGGGTTTATATAAAAAATAAAACTATAATTCCTGAACTGAATCTTGTTTTTTGTGACTAAATAGTTGCAAATTCAGGGATGACCAACGTCATTATTATTATTGGCTAAAAACCTTTAGGTTTCTCTTTCTAACGATGCTACTATTCTGACAAAGATTACAGAATATATATTTATGGTTTTAATACTCAAATTTCAGTTAATTAGCTTATTGTGGTATTTTTTTAGACGAATATATTTAAAACGGTTAATTTAATACAATTTATGATACAATAAGAATCATCCTAGTGATACAGCCGTAGTTCCACTCCCATACATTTAATTTATTTTGATTGTGAAATATCGGTTTCCCATGCTTATGGACATGCAAGATTTTTTAAGTAAATGATTACAGTTTTTTTTCCATCCAAAATTTAATATTTATTTAGAATGTTTGTGCAAGACTATTTACTATATTCCATTAATGTTTATTCATTAATATTTCATTAGTTGTCGTATTCACAGATATACAAATATATGTCATTACAGAAACTATTCATTTTATATTTGTGGCAATCGAAAAGTGCGTATTCATTTAAAATACTAACGATAAACTTTTCAGAGTATATTACTTTTCCTTTATTTATCTTCCCTTTTTTTGTACATAAGAACGAATATAATTTGAAAAATTATGTCATGATAAGAAAAGAAAACTGTTAAGCATGTTTCTAATTTTTATATAACTTGCAGTAAACTTCAAAAACAGTCACCATAAAAAGATTAGGTCTTTTATTCCTCTGCTTATCAGACAAGGTCAACTGTTTTATATTTCTTCTGACACAGTTATTTAAAGTATTTTTGTTTAACGCAGAATGGCATCAAAATATATTATCCTCCTCTACTTAAAAGATGCATATTAATTCTTATCATGTGAGTTTTTCTATCAGATTTTTCATCTGCATGTTAATTGAACTTATGCGCGAAAGCTACTCTTATATACTTTTAAATCTTTCCAAACGAGGTATGGGGAAGTTATATGACTAATCTTAGAGCAGGGTGTATATGCATAATCCATGTAGTCTAATTTCTGGACAATAAAATTAAAGGGTTTGAATTATAAATTTTATTGGTATTAATTACGTTTATTTCTTTTCAAAATAAAATGGAGTTTGTTTTCATCATCTCATCTAGAAAATCATTCCCAAAAAATATGTTGGCCTCTTCTGAATTTAGAACTTTTTCTACTTTCTTGCTTTCAAATATTACTTTTTCGTATACTTTCTATATATGTGAAAGTATAACTATTTTCTACTTGCACCTTGTGTAGAGAAAATATAGTAATCGTCAAAAAATTTGAACAAGAAAATTAGGCGAAGCTCCCTGCTTTAAATCTACCTGAGTTCAAAAGCACATTTTTGGAAAAAGCCTATCTGTGACAAAGATAACTCAAAAATAATTTGAGCTAGAAACTTGAAATTTGGTTTACTGTCTTTATACCAGATTTTCAGACTTCTATCAAATTTTGAATAAAATCTGCCAGTCAGATTGTCTAGCAAAAATGAATTTTTCAAACTCAAAGACATCCATAACGTGGAAATTCGTCAAAATTTTGAGTTCAAATTTTTTGAATACTCTCACTTTAAATACGAAAAAGTAAGAAGAAAAGAGAGCAAAAGAAAAGAAACACATAAAACCTTTGTAGAATTTGTCATGGGTTGCCAACTGGTGATGATAAAGTTAAGAAATGTTTTGCAAATGATTATCTAGCTGATTTTGCTTTTTAAAGCATGAATCAGATATTTAAAGAGGATAGTCATGATTTCAGAATAAGTAAATGAAGCAAAAAGACCAATCATTTTAAGATATATATGTAATGAAGCAGGATGTATAATGTGTTAAGTAATATACATAATCAATGAACCCTGTGCGATGAATATTTGATAATTAGTATGTCTTTTAACTAAACAAAATACTGGAAAATGAAAAAGCAAATCATAAATAATGATAATATTTATATCCACTAGAAATAAAACATAGACACTAATTTATTTTTTATAAATTTACGACGATTCGAAACTACGTGATAAAGTTTAAAGAACAGATGCGATTAATTTAGACTGCGTTTGGCAAGATATTATTGCGTACCAAAATAAAAATAAAGAGATGTTTGACGTAAATGCTTGCTATTCAGCATAGAGTTTAAGCTTAAAAAAGAATAAGTTAAACTCTTGTTGTTGTTGTTACTTATGGCACTTGTCATGGACAAGCCCCCCTGCTGATACAGCAGCATGTTTAAGCGAAAGGAGCGACTCTTGTTTTTTGAAGTAGCACCAACTAGGGCCAAGAGTACGACTTAGCTACACACCCTCCACATTTGCTTGCACAGCCCATTTTTAAAGAGGAGCACAATCACACATCTCACAGATAGCACACAGAAGAACAACCATGCCCGAATCGGGACTCCCAGAACAGGAAGAAGAAGCGCTACCTCTGAGCCAGAAAGCCGGCAGAAAAAATATAATGAACAATAATATCACAATTAAAATATTTGCAAGCTAGAAAAGCAATAAATGGGATATTCTTAATAATATTTGTAAACGAAAATAGCAAAATAGCAGTGCCATATGTAGAATATTTGTTGACAAACTCTAACTAGATATTAATGGACAACCATATATATATATATATATATATAT
>JAOUZG010037274.1:585474-597893 GCA_026289955.1 Argiope argentata
ATCTATCTATCTATCTATCTATCTATCTATCTATCTATCTATCTATCTATCTATCTATCTATCTATCTATCTATCTATCTATCTATCTATCTATCTATCTATCTATCTATCTATCTATCTATCTATCTATCTATCTATCTATCTATCTATCTATCTATCTATCTATCTATCTATCTATCTATCTATCTATCTATCTATCTATCTATCTATCTATCTATCTATCTATCTATCTATCTATCTATCTATCTATCTATCTATCTATCTATCTATCTATCTATCTATCTATCTATCTATCTATCTATCTATCTATAATTCAGAACAGTTTTTTTTATTATTTTTATAGATTATGTTCTTTTCATAGTGTATATGAACCACTATTTAATTTATTAACTAGTGTAACAACCACTAGAAAATACCTAAGGATATCGCGCTGTCTCCGAAATCTGGTCGCCCCAGTTCGAGTCCTGGTTCGGGCAAGGCTTTTCTTTACTTGTGTTCTGTTTGTAAGGTGTGTGAAAGAGCTTCTCTCTGTTTTAAAAAGGGGTTGTATAAGTGTGTGTGTGTGTGTGTGATCATCACATAAGTTAAAGTTACATTTCTGCCCCCTGGTGTTCAGGGGTCTTTACCCTCAGAAGCTACTGCGCCGCTCTTTTCCCAATCTTTTGTCTTGGTTTGAATTAGTGTTGTCTTGGTTTGAATTAGGGGAATAAACAACAACAAAAACCCTCCTAATAGAGGTAAATATCATAAATAATGTTTAAAATGTCATGTTATCTATCATTTTACTTTCATAATTGGAACTTCACGTTCAGTTTCTCATGCAAATTACATGAATATTAAATGACGCTACTTCCTTAGTTTACAATATTGGAAGAAAACCACTCGATTAAATATTTGACGAAGCGGTGAAAATTGTTCGAATTTAAATTCAACAATATAATCTTTAGTTAAAAATTTTGTAAAAATAATTTTGATTGTTAAAATACAGAAAAAAATTAATTTGGCAAAATAATTAAATTGGCAAAAATAAAAAAAACGATTTCTTGTATTTTACACGGTGCAAAAATTAGTTTTATATAATAGTATTTTATAAATTTAATGAAAGAAATAAATTTGACTAAACTTTTAATTAATTAAAATTCTAATTTAATTTTTAAAGAAAATGCTCTGAAGCGCATTTTTTCGTCCATCAAAGTATTATTTATGCCAAATTTAGCAATCTAAGTCAAATGAATTGTTCTATTAAGTACTTAGAAGTTCTAATTTCTCTTTATTATAATTTGATTGAGATTAATAATTCTTGCTGAAAATTAGTAAATGTTTAATATCTGTTAATCCATATAGGTATTCACAAATAATAGTGACTGATTAGTATGGAGTTTTTTAGCCATATCTAGAGCAGCAGCATCCTCAATTTATTATTTAGTGTTTTTTTAAAAAAACACACCTCTAGATAAAAGTGTTTTTAATGATATTGCTATATTTACCGTTTCCCCCATACGTGACGCAAGGCGAAGGAAACCTCTCATTTCTTAAGAAATTTAAAACGTTTCCTTCCCCAAGACAAAGAATAGTCACAGGTTGTTGTTGTGACACTGTGAACTCTAATTTCCCCTTCACATTTAACCCTGAACCGGTAACCTTTGAAGTTTCGAAGCACTCCAGGAAAAAAAAAATGTGAAAGCTTCGTGTTCCACTTGAATATTTCAAAACATTGATCACAGGAGCTTTCCTTCCCTTTTCTTTTTTTCCCGCTTTTGACACGATAGTTTTTTTTTTTCGTTTGCTTATTTTGTTTAGAGAATATAAAGGAAAAAAAGACAAAAAAGGAGAGGGGGAGGGAGCAAAATAAAAATTGTTTTATGCTTTGTTATTATTTAAAATAATAAATAATGATATTAACTTTTTATCAGAATTATTTATTGCTTCCTTTTAAATTTTTTAAAAGTTTTACCTTTTAAAATAAACAGTTTCTTTAATTTTTTAATCTATAAAATTTTTATTTCATAATTTCCTGTATTTAATTTTTTTTCACGTGAATAATAATAAAAATAAATAAGTAAGTAATAAAGAAGAAAAGAGGAAAGAAAAGCGGAGGGACAGTACGGCAAAATACAAATTTTTAATGCTTTGTTGTTATTTAAAATAATAAATAAAGATATTAACTTTTATCTATTACTTTTTTAAAAACTTTTAAAAAATAAATATTTTTTTAAATAAAATATTTTATATCTAAATTTTTGTACTTCATTTTCTTTATATCAATAATACAAATAAATACTTCTATTCGAGTTTTCAACATCTCAACAATTTAACAATCAGTCAATGAGCGAGGATGTTGAGTTGAATCTGCTGTTGTTGTTACTTATGGTACTTGACAATGGACAAGCCCCCCCCCCCTGCTCAAACAATGGCAGATTTCAGCCGAAAGGAGCGTCTCTTGTTTTTGAAGTAGCTCCAACTAGGGCCAGGAGTATGACTTAACTACAAGCTCACCCCATTCGCTTTCACAGCCCTTTTTTACAGGGGGGCACATTCACACACCTCACAGTTACAACACAGAAGAACAACCACGCCCAAACCGGGATTCTAACCCGAGACTTCCAGAACACGAGGAAGAGTTGAATCTAATACTAACATAGCTATTTTTGAATGAGTTTAAATTTACTACTTACTTGAATTTGATACTAAAATTTACTATAACAAAAGTATAATACTGTCAGTACTTCTAAATAAATATTCATAGTCAATTCAAATAAATAATGCCTCTTTGTTTTTGAATTAATATATAGTTAAATACGTCTGCATCTTACATCTTGAGTTAAGGAAATGATTTCTTATTTCTCTTATTTAGTACAAGGATTTTATTTTTCATTCAGTCAAAAAAATTTAAAAAAAATTTCCTTTTTGTTTTAAAGCTTTGAGCGCGTTACATAGAACCTCCCTGCCTATAATGATGTTATACAATTAGTCTGGATCTATTGGTTTATTTGTAAAACAAAAACTGTGAAAGAAATCCAACAGTCAAATTTGATCGAAGTAACTGTTTTCTTCATCCTTTGGATCTGAGAAATATAAATAAAACCTAATTACTATATGTGGTGCTAGCTTCATAAGCCAGATAACATCTACGATACCGAAGTTAACTTTTGAATTATGGTCATGTTATTTGGCTACTGGTCCTAGCGTCACAGGTTAGTATCGCGCCCTTCAATAGGTACATTGGTGACCTTGGGAATGCACCCTGCTGCAACAGTCATAGAGCTATCTACCCGCAGCAAAAACAAATAAAGTCGTCAAATTTACTTGACGCAAGCAAATAAAGCCTCCAACCCCACTTCACGCAAGCAAAGCAAAGTCGTCAGACACACTTGACTCAAGCAAGTAGCAACTTAGTGGGGGAGTACTGTGATGTTAGCTTCATACGCCCGATAATATCTACGATACCGAAGCCGACTTTTGTATTGGGGTTAAGTTACTCGGCTACTGGCCCTAGAGTCGCAGGTTCGTATCGAGACCTTCAATCGGTATATATATATATATATATATATATATATATATATATAATATTTGCTTCGCATCTGGTGTTTGTTTTTTGTAGTACAAAAAACTCAGTCATGAAAAATGACTGACCCCCAGCTAACCGTTTGTTTAGTATTATACTTTGGCACTCCAAGTCCATACTAAAATCTTATAATATATGAGAAGTATAATAATGTTAGTTTAGGCTTTTATTGGTTAGAAATAAAAAATTCACCCTTGAAAAGTAGGAGTAGCGGTGGCCTAGCGGTGATGTCTTGACACGTGAGGAGCAGGGATTTAGATTCGAGACTCTATTCCACCGAAGAACCATCCTGTAGTTAGGGAGGAGTCTTTTGCACGTTAAATATGCCAGGGCCAAACGTCCTCCGGTGTTTCAAAATTACAAATTCCTTCCCAAAATAGCCACGGTGTTGCTTTACAAGGGATGTTTATATTATAGAACTAAATAAACTAAATAACTAATAAATAATAAACCCTTAAAAAGCATCTTCGAGATAATGTTAAACGTTATATAAGATTTTTTTTTCAAATAATGCATATCTTACGCTTTACAAGCACCTATAATTAACACTGTTAAATGATAGTAAAAATCCTGGCATTAGCAGGAATATTTCGGGGGAAGATGAGGAATATAGATAGTTTTCGCTTTTTCAAGTTTTTTAGCAATTTCGAAATAGCCGTGTACTTTGATTTCCTTTATTGATCAAACTGTAATGCAATATACACCCCTGGAATGGATTCAAATAACAACGACTTGGAAAAAAATTTGAAACAGAGAATAGTTACAATAACTTTCGAGAAATTTCCATTCCACAAACAAAATCTTGAACGATGTATTAAAACTAACATTTGAAGAGCGTTGAAAGCTTGTGGTGAGATTGCAATAGATGAACAAACTCTTGCTTAACGTCAAATAAGGAAAGAACTTCCAATATCTGGCAACAAATACAATATTATTGTAATACGCATGAGGTATTATTGCACATTTCAGATGTACAGATTTTTGTTCTAATCTGTATTCTAAAGAAATATTATGCAAGAGTTAATTTCATAAAAATATTTATTCCAAGTTAAATTACGTATTAATTGTACAATCAATGTTATTTATAATACAATTTAATTAATAAGTCATCAAAATTGCTATTACCAAAAAACTATTTTTATAGGAGAGTTTTTCTAGAAAATCAGATTTTTAAAAAAACTTTTTTTTCTTTTTATCTGATTTTTAATGTTATTAGGGCGCAGTTAAATATTTAGATAAATTGGCAAAAAAAATTCTAATGACACATTATGTAACATTTTAATTGTATGCAATTAAATATTTAGAATTTTTTCGATCATTTTTTTTACAAAAAAAAATGATTTTCTCTTTTTTTATATATGTTTCTCATTACCAATTTGGTACAGCTAATCATTGAAAAATATTTTTAAGAAATTGGGGGGGGGTCCAATTGGCCTTGTTACATAACTCCCGCGTACAGAATATCAAAAAAAAATTCACGAAGAATACAATTTTAGTATATTTTAACACACCCTTCTATGCATACGAGAATGTAAAATCGGCATCTACACGATAGATAATACGAAGAAAATGCTTTAATAATTGCCTTTCAAATATTTACATGATTTTTTTTGATAAATAATTCTGTCTAACAGAAATATTTCTGGAGAATAGAAACAAAAATTAAACGACAACCTCTTCTATAACAAAAAATAATGAAGGGCTTCATCATTAAAAGAACTTCAAAAGTATTGAAGAAAATTACAATTAGAATAAGTGAACAGCTTCAAAAACGTAACACTGCTTTTTCACATGTGCTCTTCTTACCATCACGCTTCCAGCTTATGTACTTCCATTACTGCAACACGAATTATATATATATGTAATTACACGTGAAAACAGAACCTCCCCTTACACCATGAGTAAACAACAAAAAAAACAATTTTTCTGTAATTTCCGTGTGAGTGGATGGCCCAGATTTCAATTTTTTTCTTTGAAATAGGCCACCAAATCTTGAATCACAGCGGGGTGTACGGTTTAGAAATAGAAGATCGACCCTTTTTTGTTTTTGTTTTGTTTCGCGGTTTTCTTTTCATTTCATTTCTCGGACAAAAGACGTTAAAATGTTCCTGGGAAGTGTGGAAAGTGAAAAAAAAGAGAGAAGAAAGTAGTGGTCAAAACAAAAATAAAAGAGAGTAATTTATTGCCTTATGACAGCAGAAAAAAATACATAAAAAGAATTTTCGAGAGGTAGTGGTTGCATAACTATACAAAAGTTCTTCATCTAGGGGAGGAAATAAGTAAGAAGGTCAAGTTTTTTCTATTAAATTAAATAATTTTTACAAAAAAATAGTTTACTGATATCAAAAGATGATAAGTAAAAAAGTAAAATCGCTTCGTTTTATAACAATTGCTGCATTATATTGCACAAGAATTTTTTTCCTTCTTTCTATCTTTCTTGTGATAGAAAAAAAAATGTCAAAATCTTCATTGAAAAAAGACAGAAAACGAGGGGAGGATGAGATTAGAACCTCTCGTCAGAAACTTATTCATTAATTTTTTTTTACCAAACTTTCAAAGTTTAATTAATTTTTTTTCAAAGTTTTTTAAAAGCTTTTGTTACCAAAGTTTCATTACTTTTTTTCCAAAGTTTTTTTAACCATAGTTTGGGGCGGGGTAGCTAAGAACACATACAGGAAAGCTTGAGCCATTGCAACTTCAAAAGCCATGGTAGATCACTAAGAAAGAGTAGCAGTAATATGAAAGTTCTCAAAATTATAAAAATCAAATATTATTCCACCCATAAAAATCAAAAAATCAAATTTTTTCATTAGGTTCAATAGGAACTTTAAAGCAGCCGTGCAGGAAATTTCCTCCCATGATTTCAAGAATAATCAAGCTGGCGTTCTGACGCAGAGGTAGCGCGTCTTCCCCATGATTTGAGAACCATGGCTTCGAGTCCCGATTCAGACATGGTTGTTCTTCTGTGTTCTATCTGTAAGGTGTGTGAATGTCCTCCCCCTGTAAAAAGGGGCTGTGCAAGCGAATGTGATGAGAGAGTAGCAATAGTCGTACTCTTGCCCCTAGTTGGCGCTACTACAAAACAAGAGACGCTGATTAGGCTTAAATCGCTGACTACCTCAGCGAGTTTGTCCATGGCAAGTGCCATAAGATGCAACAAACAACAGCAACAAAATAATCGAAATGGAAGGCTTTCGTGCATTTCATCTTTATATGAACAACTTCTCTAATTAGACCCCTCCTCACTTGACCAATTCAATGACACCATGCATAGTAAAGGGCAATTGGATAATAGTTTTGTTGTTGTTATTTATGGCCCTTGCCATGGACAAGCCCTATTAATATATCAGCAGATTTTAAGTCGAAGGTACGACGTCTCTTGTTTCAAATAGCGCCAACTAGGGCCAAGGGTACGGCTCATCACATTCGCTTGCACAGCTCCTTTTTACAGGGGGGCCCAGTCACACATAGCACACAGAGAAACAACCATTCCCAAACCGGGACTCCCAGAACACGAGGAAGACGCGCAACCTCTGTGCCAGAAAGGATGTCTGATGAGACCCATCCCTACTTGCCACTTGACGAATTGAATTACATCATGCATAGTAAAGAGCAGTCGGGTAATAATCCACTTGTTGTTACTTATGGCACTTGCCATAGACAATCCCCCTGCTGATACAGCAACATATTTAAGTCGAAGATATGCGTCACTTGTTTCAAATAGCGCCAACTAGGGCCCAGAGTACGACTTAAACTACACACACATCACATTTGCATGCACAACCCCTTTTTACAGGGGGGAGGCACAGTCATACATCTCACAGACAGCACACAAGAAAACTACCGTACTCGAACCCGTGTCTCTCAGAACACGAGGAAGATGCGCTACCTCTGCACCAGAAAGCAGGTAATTCAAATGAACTGATTCAAAAAGTTATATAGTATTTCCTATCTATTTATTAGTGATTACAGTTAAAATATAAGACAAAAAGTATTTAAATCTAAGTACAAATAATTTGTTACACTACTAACCATTCCATTATGGTAGGAAGCGGAAGATAAAAGGCCACCAAATCTGCCCCGCCCCATTCACATCAGACTATCATTTTATTTTTAAAAGTTAACACTATTTGCCTTTTATAGGTAAAATATGAATACAAGAGAGTATTTAATATCATTGCAAAGCATATGAGAATAAATTCCAGTAACTAAAACCATAACGAGTGTTGTGAAGGAAATTTAAAAAAAAAAATAATTTTTATTAAATGTCATTAAAATTTATAAAAATGTTGTACAGAAAGAAAATTGAAACCACAGAAAAGGCATATTTTTCTTAGTTTAATTTCTGAGTGAATGATTTTTGTAGAATTATATTCTTCAAACTTATTGAAAAAAATAGATTTTTGATTAATTTTTAAATAAGATGTAATTGAAATGTTGAAAGATTATTATTCCCCTCGACCCCCAGCTTGCTTATAAATTATGAGCTGATAAAAATTATGGCAGCAAGCCTGAGTAGGGGCTAATGCGGAATCAATTTTTAAAATTTTATTTTCTTAGTTGCAAATAAATTTGCAGTAGTAAGATATCGTTTTATCAAATGTAATGTTATATTATCGTTTTATTAAATGTAATTGGTCAGCTTTCTATATGCTTAATTTCTTTTAATTAGTTATTAGATTAGTTATAAAACTGAATATCTGCATCGATGATACTGTGTATAAGCCTAAAAGCTCAAAGTTTGATGTTGTTGTTCTCGTGCTCCTCTTTACAATGAAAGGAGGGGTTCAGCTGCTTTTGAGGGCATGGGCCCCCGAGACCTGAGGTCAGAAGTCTGACTTCTAGCTCACATACATCACAAACCCTTTGTTACGGGGCGGACTTAATCCATGCATTTCATTCATCCATCCACAATTCGTAATTTAGATATGGAAAAGAGAACGATCCCCTCTGAATCAGTATTCTCAGTAGTATTACTCTCAATATGGAGGATTTTGTGACTAAGACAGATTTAATGTGCTTCAGCCACTACACACACGGAGAGTCTTCGGCAGGTGGATTCGAACTCGCAGCCAAAGGGAGGCGAATCTGACGTCCTACCAAACAGAATACAGAATACCCCGACCTTTATTGTTTGTTGATACAAAACATCTACAATCGATATACTCACAAAGTATTAACTGAAAAATAAGCTATTAACAGGCTAAAAACATATTTTAATATGGATATTAATCATCTTATTAAAAATATCATCATTATGTTCATTGTTTGTAACCGAAAACTACTCCAATTACCAGTTACCCAAAAGAGCCTGTTAATTACTCTTTCAAATTGAAATGTGTGTGTGTTTTTAATAAATGAAAAATCAGTCATCAATTCATCCCCTAGGAGTACAGAAATCGTATTTTTTTATTGCTTGAATTTTTCACACACAACAGGATAGTCTATTCAAGTTTCCGGTAAAAAAAATTAAAATCATATAAAATCTCTTAATGGCAAAACTGACGGAATTCCCACGTGTGTGATCCATTTCCATATCCTCGTAGACGGCCATTTCGGATGTCACACCCAATTACCCCCCTTTGATTCCTCTGCGCGTGACTTCTCGCCCATTCGTTTTCTTTGCACGCTGAACAGAGGCAGTTTTCTTCCTTCTCTGAAAAAAACCCTTTTTATTGCATTGGATTTATTCTTAATGCGTATTTGAAGGATGGACGGAAAAGCATCGGAATTTTCTCCAATACTAACGCTATATGGAGCATATTGTTCTTACTAATATCAAGACCTAGAAACGGATTAAAGTATTTTTGCGATCTAAAACAGTGCATATTACGAAACCCCTATTTTCATAAGTTGTTCAGTTTACCTTTTAGGAAATTTTAAAGATTTTAATGATTTATTATCATGTGAAATTACGAATTTTTTTGAATAATTGAAGGCAAAGAATAATTGAAGCTCAAAATCGTGTAGGCAATTATAAAAGTATAAATGGCAATATTCATCAACATCTTTTAATTGAATATATTTTAACTGCTTTTACCAATATTGCATTATTGTTATACATGTTTCTATGAAATCAGAAGCGTTTTCAAAATGGCTGACTTGCTTTTACCAGTATTACTCTATTATTACGTATGCTTCTTTGACAGCAGATGTGTTTTTAAAAGAAGGGCATAGAACTAAAACAATATACCTTTTATTTCATCCCAATTATGGTCGAATATATATATATATATATATATATATATATATATATATATATATATAACACCTCTCCATGCCCCTGCGACTATGATCGTTGAGATAATTTAAACAGTTTAATGGACATGGAGTATATGTATATATATATATAGTAAACTGGTGTACTGGTTTGAAATGGAAAACAAGGGATGTTGCAGGAAGGTCTTTTGTGCTATATAATTACGTCAGAGTAAAAGATACAGCAGTATATTTACAGGCACACCAGTTTACTATATTACAAAAATCCATATACAAAATAAGATTACAAGATGCTCGCAAGATTGGGTATGAATTCAATTGTTGCTCTATAGATAATATGATAAGATATATATAAGACAGTAATAAAAATATAAGATACGTCCCCAAATGAGAAGTTAATATTAATTATTTAAACTAAACTCGAAGGATTTACCGTTCGAAGCTGTGCACTACTGGCATTCTTTCTTCTTGTTGATGCAGATGAATCTTTCTACTACCTTAATGCCTATTCAACCTGTACTGCACATTTGATATATTATTATCATACCGGAGCATGATGTTTCTGGGAAGAGGTTTCTGGCTTCAACAAGATTCCGTAGGTGAAAATTAATAAAATCCTTAGGAAAAAAATAATTTTTTCCTTTTCTTTCAGTTATTTCACATGCAAACAGTTCACTTTGGTGCCCTCTTTTGTTTCCGATTTCATGTTCAATGGCGAAACTATTTTGATATCTACTTTGAAAGTTTGCAAATGATGTAGTCGAAACAGTCTCCGTTAATAAATAAGGGTTACAAATCCGCCCATATTTGTTGGATAAACGTACATTAAGAATTATAAGTTACAAATCTACAATACCAGTTTGGAACGATAAGCAATTAGAAATATGAACACTACATATTCATGTTGTGCATCAGAAAACCCATATAAGAACTTACATGGTTTTCTAAAAAGTATTATTTTTCCGTTCGATAATTCATTAATGAATACGATTAAAATGCAAAGAATTAAAAAATGGAGAAATAATGAAGCAAAGCTTAATATATTTCTGACGCGACAATTATTTTATTGGACAATCTTTTATACCATCTTATCGGAAGCAAACACCCTGTTCTACTAATCTCCCCATTTCACATTTTTTTATTTATCAAAAAGAGAATTACATAACTGTCGGGTGTTTTTTTTTTTTGACAATCTTTAATACCATGATCTTGTCGAAAACAAAAACGCTGTTCTACTAATCTCCAAATTTCACTTCTGGCCATTTATCAGAAAAAAAATGATAAAAAATTACATAACTTTAAAAAAAAATTTCCAAAAATCTTTCATCATTCGTTTGGAGTGTAACAAGAAATGAAAAATACAACTTTACACGAATTAACTGTGAAACATGATTTCCCCGCCTAACGTAACGTGAAAAGACTCAGAATCACAAAAGCCGACAGGTGCACGTAAATCAATTAAACCTCGATAATCATCCGAACATCGAAGTTCCTCATTCGATAAAAAAGAACACATCAAATAATGTTCTGAACCAGATAAACAAAAAAAGAAAGCAACAGCAGCAGCAGCATTTTGCCCCATTTACGACACAACCTCTTCTAGGTGCTTTTAAACCTCCTTCCAAAAGGTTTTTTTTCTCTCTCAGAGTGTTCCGATTTTGCTGTCCACGAGAAAAAAAATTGCCTGAAGGTTTTCTACGCCAATTGTATCTTTTCCAGATTACTCCATCGCTCTTTGCCACTTTATTTTTGTTTGCTTGATTCTATTGGGTAGAGATGGATTGTGAATTACTTTCACCCGAGGGGAGCTTTCAGGGGTATGGGCATGGGCGTGTAGCACGTAGGCAGGCTGCCTTTTAATTCCGGATGTGATTCCTGTGGGTTTGCGAGGGTGATTGACAGGAGCATCGAACCATGGACGAAGAGTTTCACTGTTGGCAGGTTGAAAATCGACATGTAAAGAGGAAAAAAGAAAGTAATTGGAGGGCGAATCTTTGTTCTTCCTGTTTGGGGAAGAAAACGGTTTCTTCTCAACAAGTAAAATCCATTCAAAACTCTGAGACAGTTTGTTTAGTTCTGATTCTAAATTGAAAGTTACACATTGGCAATGGAGAATGGATATAAGTCATAATTTTGAGTCGAGTTTTTTAGTTCCTATTCATTGAAACTTACACGTCCTATCAGTGTGAGGGCATTTGATCTCTGACAACAACGTGTACCAGATTCACATACGGAGCAAAACTAAACAAAATCAGAAATTTAATGTTATCATATGTCAGTCCTAGGTTTGAGACTCTTTCATTTGGTCAAGAATTCACAGAGATAACAGCAAAAACAGTCTAGATATCAAAAATGTCAGTCTAGAACAGTCAAAAATGTCTAAACAGACTAGAAGAGTCAAAAATGTTTAAACAGTCTAAAACAGTCAAAAATGTCTAGAATTCTCCTAATGTTATTTGAAAACGTAATAGTGGTGTTTGTGTGTGTGTGTGTATGTGTGTGTGGTGATGTTATGTTCGTTTTTGAAAACTGGCCAATTTTCAATTTTTCTATACGTTAGTTAAAATTCCAATAAATCCTTTCTTTCTCTCTCCGTCACTTATATATATATATATATATATATATATATATATAT
>JAOUZG010037274.1:598293-610638 GCA_026289955.1 Argiope argentata
CACTCATCAACTTCGCTTACACAGCCCTTTTTTACAGTTAGGGGGACATTCATACTCTTCACAGTTAGAACACAGAAAACAACCATGATCTGACCGGGACTCGAACCCAGGACGCCCAGATCACGAGGAAGGCGATCTACCTCTGAGCTAGAACGCCGGCACGGCCGTTTAATGGAGCCTTAAAATACCATTAGAAATTCTCGAAAAAAGGTTCACCATGTCACCGAAACAAAACTCAGTTAAATAACAGAAATTTAAACAAAGCTAAGATTTTGGTCTCAAACCTGAAGTTTATCCAGCGTGAATTTTGACGTAATCGTCACCATATACATAATCACTATAACCATGCATCATTAAAGCACGAAATAAGTTATTTCATACAATGTGACGAATTATGTCATAGAATAACTGGAAATTCCACGAAATAAAATATAAATCATGAACGGTTATATCATATAAATAGATAAGAATTCTATTTAGCATCTGAATTATGCATTTTAAGAGTAATAAATAGTTTATTTTGACTTGAAAGCAAAATAATTTTTTGTATAAAGACTCTGTTTTAGTCATTAAAAAAAAAGGTGCATTTTTAAAAAATGTATTACGAATTCATAGTTTAACATCAGGTTAGTATTTGGTTTGAAATATTTCAGCCAAAAAGTCAGTTGTCGTTTGATTAAGCACAAATTAAATTATATTCTTATTACCTTTATTGGTTTCATCGAATGAGTCACTTTATTATTGCAAACGATCCAAAAAATAAATTGTCTCACATTAATAAAAAGAAAAAAGATTAAAAAGATTAAAACGAAATCTGCTATGCATATTTCAATGTATCATGTCGGAACATCATTTCTTGAACAGCCAATCACCACGAGCGAGTTGAATTATATTTTTATTCGTTTTAATTGTTTCATTGATTGAGTCTCTTTAGTATTGCAGATGATCCGCAAAAAAAAAAAAACTCCGTCTCGCCATTTATTGTTTAAAAAAAATATCACATTTCCTGTTTATTTCATTTCATATAATCACTCGCTCAGAATGACATTTTTCTAGGTTTCATCGTCTGTAGTCATTCACTTATTTATTTTTTAAATCAGAGTTTTAGTAAATGCAATGGCAACGATAGAGTTGATTATTTGAGACCCTCGTGCAGATAATAAAATTTCAATTTTTCGCACACAGATTGTTTTATTATTCCCGAACGTTTTTTTCAATTTTTCCCCTACGGATTTTAATTGTCGTCTAAAACCCTCACTCCCTAAACAATATCATGTTCTGACATGATAAAAAAAATAAAAAAATATATATGATGATTATGATGTTATTTTAGGAATGAAGTAGACAAAAATCCGTAGGCGAGAAATTGAAATTTTATTATCTGCACGAGCGTCTCAAAAAATCAGATTTTAATAACGCGTTGCCATCCCATTTACAAAATCTCTGATTTTAAAAAAATAAGTTAATGACTACAGCAAATAAAACCTAGAAAAACGTCATTTTCAGCTCGTTATTATGTGATATAAAATAAAGAGAAAATGTGATATTTTTTAAATAATAAATGCGATACAAAGTTTTTTGGATCGTTTGCAGTACTAAAGTGACTCATTCAATGAAACCATTAAAATGAATAAAATTATAGTTTAACTTGCACAAGCACGTGATGTTTGACCGTTCAAGAAATTATGCTCTGACATGATGCATTGAAACATGCATAGCAGATTTCGTTTTAATCTTTTTATTAAATTTTAGCGATAAAGTATCAAAATATAGATTTCCTGTTTTAGTTCTATTTTTGCTAATTTTAAATTGTGTATCAGGCTTTTAATCGAGTTTGCTTTATGAAAATATTTCTTATCAACAAACAACTGATAAAATAATTTTTATTTGACCTTTTGCGACGATTAAAAGAAATTTTTTTGTAAAAAGTAATTTAATAATAATTCAGCTTAATAACTCTATATAAGTAATTACAGTTTATTCGTTATTTCATCATTTCCTATTTCACTAGATACAATTTATGTCATTTATGCTCTACAATTTCACTTTTATGCTCCACTATTTCACCTCATAAAAAAAGAATAAAAGAAACAATACCGTATGACCCACAAAGCCATTTTCTTCCAATGGCGAATAAAATATTCCGCTTTCATTTCCCGCCTTCTTGGGGGAGACGACATTTTCCTACATTTGCTCCCGTACCCTTTTGTAACTTAATTCTGCTCGTCGTTACATCAGAGCAAGCGAACCATATCAGGAACATTTCATAACCTTTCCATTTTTCGGAACATAAAAAAATAACGACATGCGATAGGAAGGAAAGTAAATGTCGAAGAAAAAAAGGGAAAATTCGAAAAAGCCGCCCGCCGAAATTTATTCGTTCCAAATCACGATCGCGAAAAAGAAAGAAAAAAAGTTCTTCTCCGCTTAACGGTTGCCCAATGTTGCTGCTCTTATTCTAGAAAATCGTAGAAGAACCTCGTCTGAATTTTCAACTGGGGTTATGGAAATCGAAAAATATTGAGCCTGATTTACTGTCCTATCATGGAATTTAGGGAAATGATATTACCAGAGATGGACACAACAATAGACCACGAGAAGGTGACTGAAGAATTTTAAGACAAAATATAAAAAAAATATTCTTCTGTTCTCTTTCTTTTTCTGTTCTAAAAGTGTCGTTGAACCGGCGGAAGTCGTGCGAATTTCAATAAGTCTTGCATACCAACTGGGTGTGGAACGTACATAAGATGGTGTGGGACTCGCCGTGGTTTAAAAACTCATAAGGTTCCATTTCGAACTTCTTATCATTCGAATAAAAGAAGGTGTTGTTTGCTGTTTCGTGGGCAAAGAATACGATGGGAGTGTTTTGGGAGACGAGATGTCAAGAGAATGCGTCTTGTTTTCAAATGAACGAATCTGTTTAATGAAGTGAGAGGGGAAAGGTGAAAGTGGGGAATGTAGGTTAGCCTTTTGTCTATATTCTTTTGTAACAGTCGAAGAAAAGGATGTCCAATCAGTGTTTGATGTCCGTTATAATCTTCTTCCTTAATGTATAAATATTTATACATGTATCAGTGTTGGGTTAAGAGGTTGTTGTTTATTAGCATTACAGCGATTGAAATGATTAAATGATCTGTGCAATGTAGAAATTATGGCGTTCTGCTATCACCAGCGATATTGATAAGTCAGATCAATTTCAAAAAAGAAGATTTCTCAACAGTTAGATACAAGGCAAATGATGTCCAATCAGTGTTTGATGCCCATTATAATCTTCCTCCTTAATGTATAAATATTTATACATGAATCAGTGTTGGGTCAAGAGGCTGTTGATTATTAGCATTACAGCGATTGAAATGATTAAGTCATATGTGTTATGTAGAAATTAAGGTGTTCTGCTATCACCAAAGCTATTGATAAGTCAGATCAATTTCAAAAAGGAAGATTTCTCAACAGTTAGATACAAGGCACAATGATGTCCAATCAGTGTTTGATGTCCATTACAATGTTTTTCTTCAATATATAAATATTTATGCACGTATCGGTGTTAGGTTTAGAGGTTGTTGGATATTAGAATTACGACGTTAGAAATGACTAAGGGACATTTGTGGTATAGAAATTATTGTGTTCTGCTATCAACAGAGAGATTATGGATGTCAAAAAATTTCAAAAAGGAAGATTTTTCAACAATTAGATACAAGGCACAATGATGTCCAATCAGCGTTTCATGTCAATGATAATGCTTTTCTTCAATATATAAATATTTATACACGTATCGGTGTTAGGTTTTGAGGCTGTTGGATATTAGAATTACGACGTTAGAAATGACTAAGGGACATTTGTTGTATAGAAATTATTGTGTTATCAACAAAGAGATTTTTGTTGTCTAAAATTTTCAAAAATGAAGATTCTGCAATAATTAGATAAAAAAACAGGATGAAATTCAATCAGTATTTGATACTCGTAATGATCTTTGAATCATAAATGTTTTCAGAGGTATTGATGTTAGGTCTTGAAGTTATTGGAACTATTATAATTATGGAGAACAAGATGATGAAGAGATTGTTGTGAGTGTACTTAGTGGATTCCATCGTTTAATAGGAAGTAAGATCTGATTTTAGGTTATTGTATTGGTCCCTCATTTCACCTGTATAAATATTTATTTTTGACAAATTTCCATTGGTTTGGAGTCTATGTAATGTTCCTTTGGTGATCCTCCAAATCTTAACTGAATGTTATATCATTAACTAAGACTGTTTCAATACCAGTTAAGTTGATTTTAACTTGCCTTTTATATCTGAAATGAGTGTTTAGGCGAAGTGGAAAGACGAAATTGCATATTGCAGTTCTACTTTTACTTTTCAAAAACTCTATAGATTCCCTAGCCTTAATACCCCTAAATTTTATAGATTTCGAACTTCAACTTCGTATTTAATGTTGTTTTCGGCACAAAGTATTCCAGGACTGAATCTCCTGAAAGGAAATTTATTTTCCATTCGTCTAATATTGCAACTTTTTCTATAGGGCTTTGCTTTATATTTAGAACTTTTTGGTCAGAAAAGAATGAATTACTGTTTGGATTGAGTGTTAAATCATTTTATAAAAAAGAAAGACAGTTGTCGTATTAAATTTATTTTTAGAAAATCTGTATTTTAATTATTTTACTTTTGTATGGATAAAAATTTAAATGGAAAGTTTTAAGCTTATACCACAGTTTCAATCCATATCAGCATAACAAGAGTAGTTTGGCTTGATTTGAATTGACCGGAAATGTATAGTAGGGAGGATGAAAATCTGGGACAAATTCTTAGATGGGTCATCTCAAACAGTTAAGTACGAAATTTTCGTTTCCCTATAAAACCAGATTTTTTGAAGGTAGAATAACTGTTTAAGCTAGAAAGTACTTATAGTCGTATAAAAAATTAAATTTTAATATATGCCTTTAAAAATTAGGTTATTTTAAGATTTGATAATCTTATTCTAAGTATAGAACATTGTAAAATCTGCTTATTATTTATTATTCGCAGTGCACCAAAGGTATGGCGGCACAGTAATAAAGTTTTGACCGTATGAATAATGGACTCAATTCCATTGAATGTTCACCAAGCATACGAATTATGTGCTTATGTTTAATCTAGGTAAAAGAAAAAAGTCCATAGGCGAATGCCATAAGTAACAACAACAAACATAATTTCTTGAACGGCCAGTCATTAAAAACGTTTCACTTAATTAAACAATCTAATCTACTTTTAAAAAGAATTTTATTAATATTTGAAGAAAATATCTCAACCAAAAGTGGTAGATTTTGCAAACGTAGGATTAATCAAACAATTTAAACTACTTTTTAAAAAGATTTTTATTCAAATTATGAGAAAGTTTTTATAAAGTTAAAAAAGCTGAAAAAATTATCTCCAGAAAAAGTGGCAAATTGGAGATTAAAAAGTTCTTTATTCCGAATTTGCAGCCATTTACTAGCATTTTTGAGTCTTCTAAGGCCTATTTTTCAGAAAGTTGAAATTTAAAATTTCAGTTCCTTGCCCAGGCATTTCTGTTAACGCCAAAAACCTCATCCCATTGAACCCTCATTAAAGTACCACGTGCTCGCGCAAGTTAAATTATATTTTTATTTATTTTAATTGTTTCATTTAATGAGTCACTTTAGTATTATAAAAGATTAAAAAAAACACCTTTGTCTCGCATTTATTGTTTTAAAAAATATCACGTTTCCTATTTATTTCATTTCATATAATCACGGGCTCAAAGCGACATTTTTCTAGGTTTTATTTACTGTAGTCATTAACTTATTTCTTTTAATGAGAGCTTTTGTAAATGCAATTGCAACGCGCTATTAAAAGCTAATTTTTGAGATGCTCGTGCAGATAATAAAATTTTTATTTTTCGCCTGCGAAATTTTGTTACAGCCAAAAAACCTTATCCTCAAAACTATATCATGCTCTGACATGATGAAAAATATATATATTCACGGCTTTAAAAGCTATTCTGGAATACGGTCCAATTCTTAGATAAGGATCTGCGTTTTACATCACCTATAGACAAATAGACTGAAACGATTTATTGCGAATCCGGCCTCTGGGATTCCTCGTTACGTATGCTATGCATGAGTCCTTTTTTTATCAGTATCACAACATTCTGATAAACGTATCGATGATAAGACGCCGCTTACATCGACCACCTCCAGGCACAACATGGCCTAATCTGGTAAAAAATGCCTTTACTGGGAAGACAAATAATCCTTCTTAGAAATCTTAAACCATTTTTTATCTTTCTCTTGCACACTAGCTTAAGGTGAACGCCAAACACGGATGTCACATTTCTTCAAGTGACCAACTCTCTTTCGTTTCTTTTTATTTATTTATTTCGGTTTATTGTTTAGATTTTTTTCAATTACTTTCGGCAGGGCGTGGCGTTTTGTGTAGGTTTGGATTTGAAGCTCGATGATGATATTTATCTTCTAATCTATCTCAAGAAGTGTAACGCGCAAGACGGTATGGTTTGAGGGTGATTGTTTTTATGTTCAGAGACGATTCTGGAAGTTTCTCGGTGAACTAGTTAAATGAAAGTTATATTTTTATTTTTAAAGATTTTCAGATTGCAGTAAACTTTAATAAGAATTCTATTACCTTGGGGTTTGTTTTATACCTTTCAATTCTTCTGATAATGTTTCTTAGTTTTTTTATATTATTTTTCTATTTATATTTAAGTTGTTTTTTTTTGCCAAATTTTCATTCACGAGCTTGTCATATTATTAATTTTAATTATGATAAAAGTGTCATAATATAATAATACTGTCATTCAAATCAATTCTTTTATATGGACAGAATATTACAAACTGAGGTTTTACATATTTTTTGAAATAAATCTAAGCTACTGATTAAATAAATAGAAATGGTCCGGGGTAGCCTGGTTGGTAGAACGTTGGGCTTGTGTTTCTTAGGTTGCAAGTTCGAACCGGGTCGGCAGAAGATTCCTCGCGTGTGTGGTGGCTGGCGCTCGTTAAATCTGTCGTAGTTACAAAGTGCTCCATGTCGGGAGTAATACTATTGGGGGTACAGGGTCAAAAGTGATCGTTCTCTGTTCCATATCTAAATTACGACCCGAGGATGAATGAAGTCCACCGGGTAAAAAGGGTTGTGACGTGTGTGTAGCTAAGTCGTACTCTCAGTCCTAGTTGGTGCTACTAAAAAACGAGAGAGGCTCAATCACTGACAGTGGACTCGAAAAAGTTCCATAAGTGACAACAACAAAAAATTATTAAAAATATATTTTTTTAATTATTGCTAACGTAATTTGTTTTTTTATTGAAAACTTTGTTGGGTGCATTTTATTTATTTAAGCTTTTCAGTCCCCCCCTTTTGAGGTTTCATCATTCCCTTTGTTTATTTGGTTTTTTTTTCCTATTAATCTTTCAATCACACTTCTAAAAATGCATATTTTTCTAAAACTGATAGAATAATATTACTCAATATTTTCCGATACCATTTTATCTAAGGGAAAAGAATTTTATCTTGGAGAATATTCGACTAGTAATTACATTTCACTTAACATCCTCTAACTTTAACCAGAAGATCCTTTTTCGATTTTAAAAAATAATGAACGATTGAAGAAAAGAAAAATGGTTTGAAAATTAAAATAATAACGAACAAAAATTAAATTCTGAAGGCACATAAAAATGATACGAACAAAGGTGGACTAGGCATTACCGCAAATTGGGTGTTACTTTTTACTTCAAATTAGGCATTACTTTTTTCAATGTGTAAAATAAGTCGTTAATTTATTTAATTTTGCTTCGGAAATTTCTCAATAAACTAGCTCCACTTTCTTCTCTCTATAAGTCATAGAACAAACTCTCCCACCCGCAACGAAGGCACACGGATTAATCATAAAAACTGAATGACCGGACCGCGGTAATGGCAATTAGCTGGAACTGTGGTTGAGTCCTAATGGCCATCACCGGCTACGGTACAACCCTCTCCGAGGGAAGTACGCCCCGTCATCTATTGGAAAAGTCTAATCCCCACCTATTAGTGTAACCACCGGGTTGGCTAGATCCAACCACCATTCCGGAAGCCTCTCCTCCCCAATAACGAGGTGCTCCCCCCCGAGGGGTCTTCATTCTATAAAAGAAAAGCAAGAAAGAAGGACACGTAAAGACACAAACGCCTTTGAAAATACTTCTTAAGTAGTTTTTAAATTCCAACCATTATCAAATTCGGTTTCCCGTATTAATTATTAGCATGAATGAACTGTGATAATGCAATAATTGAATACATGAGGCGCAGGATTTGCTTGTTAGAGATGCTCGCTAATATGAATTTTGGGAACAAGAAGGTTTCCTAATAATCCTCAAAAGATGTAAGAATTTATATTTGCTTTACATTCAAAGCTAGGCGATTCCTTCGATGTTTTTATCTTCTTGCAGAACTTAAGATGTCATTGTACTTTCCGACGGAGAGTGTAAGGAATTAATTTTATCTTTAAAAGAGAAATTTGAGTGTCCTAGTATTCTTTGATTCATGAACTTGAATGATCTAAGGAAAGATAGGAATAAATATTTATCTACATAAGAAATATTTTAAGGGACTAAAATTTGAATACATTTTAAAAGAAAAATCTTGGCGATAAATATATTTTTCTACAAAATATTACGTGTATTTTGCAGTAAAATAACTAAACTGATGATTATTAATAATCACCCATGAAATTCACATTTAATTATAAGTTTAGTGATGGTTATGTGCAATCACTAGAAAGTATGCATAATCACCAGCTTAATCATATTTATCATAACACACACACACACACACACACTTACACGGCCGCACGCACACACAGACACTTACACGACCACACACACGCACGCACACAAACAAACACACGCACGCACGCACACTTACACAGACGTACGCACGCACACAAACAAACATAAGCACGCACACACTTACGCGCTCGCTCGCACGCACACACTTACGCGCGCGCACGCACGCACACACACATTGTTAAGTTTTCCACTTCAATAAAGATAGAAGTAACATTCTTAGACTTTTATGATTTGTTTTTATCGTTTGGTCACAGTAGAATAAATCTTTAAAAGCAAGAATAAAGAATCTAAATAATTAGAAATAACAAAATAATTGGTGTAAAATAAAATAAATAGATTAAAGATAATTAGAGATATTTAATCTCTAAATTTTATTTTTTTATTTTTATTAATGAAAAATTATGAATTACTTTCTTGCATTTTCTTTTTATAACTTTCACTGACCCAGGCTTGAGGAAGAGATAAGATGTAAAGTTCGAAGATCCATTTTGAATGTTTGTAAATACGAAAGAAAAAAAAATACAAAACTGTAGTTTATAATAAATTAATATTTGTATTAAACTAAAAAAAGAAAATTTATATTTAATACAGTTTATTTATGAACATTGCTTTTTATATGAATGAAAACTTCATTCTCTTGATGTTTAAATGAGAGTCAAACGATATAACATGACAGTTTCCTAAAAAAGATCATCTTATCTTCGTAACAAGAATAGATATTTTTATGAAGGAATCTATTTATGTATAAAAAAAGGAAAACACTTTAAAAATAGATTATTTATTGGTCTATTTTTTCAAACATCAAAAATATAACAACGTGCCCAGAAAAACAGATTGAATGTCGAGAGGTCAAGTCTTGGCAATATCTTCTAAATTCTCTCAGTTTTGTGCGAAGCTAGGAAAAGCATTCATTCAAAAAGATAATTGGAGGGCAAGGTCAAAATAATTTCATGATTTGGAGAGGTGAAACGATAAGTAGCAAAAGTAAATCATCGTGACTTGTATATGTAAAAATATATGTAATCAGAATACTGCAGTGGAAGCCGATAGCGCAAATAGAATTGAACTTTGCTAATAAATTATTAAAATGAAGATGTCAAGCCTAAAACGGTTGAAAAGATGCGATGTGATAAGGAAAGTGGGATGCGATGTACAAAGATTATAAATTCTCTCTTTAATTTTAGAACATAATAGTGATTTGCCATTTAAGGAGTGAGTTTTCTTAAAACGCAGTGACATACATATATATTAAGTTAGGAGTGTTCTTTCTTAAATTATGTCTTGTAACATCAAAGCAATGAAGGATTCATGTTTCTAGCAGAGCAAATTGCGAGGTCCTTTTCACAATAAATGGCAAATTTATTTTCCAATTTTATTATGTTTTTAATTAATATGTTGATGATTTATCTTGTATTATTATTACTATTATTTATTTAAATAAATGTAACTATATTCATTTTTTTATTTATTCTTTAAAAATCCGTGTATCCTGGAGTGCATCTTTCCCGTGATTTGGACACTCAGGGTTCGAATCCCGGTTCGGGAATAGTTGTTATTCTGTGTTGTTGCTACTTATGGCACTTACCATGGACAATCCCCCTGCTGATACAGCAGCAGATTTAAGCCGAAAGGAGCGTCTCTTGTTTTTGAAGCACCGCCAAATAGGGTCTAGAGTACAACTTGAGCTACACACTCACTACATTTGCTAGCACAGCCCCTTTTTTCAGGGGGGCACAGTCACACATCTCACAGATAGCACCACACAGAAGAACAACCATGCCTGAACCGGGACTCCCAGAACACGGGGAAGACGCGCTACCTCTGTGCCAGAAAGCCGACTGTTCTTCTGTGCTCTATCTATAAGGTGAGTGGACGTGCCACCCATTTAAAAAAAGGAGCTGTGCAAGCGAATGTTATGAATGAGAAGCAAAAAGTCGTATTCTTGACCTAAGTTGGCGCTACTACAAAACAAGAGACCCTGATTAGACTTAAATCGTTGATTACCTCAGCAATTTTATCCATGGCAAATGCCATAAGAAACAACAACAGCAGTATCCTTCAATGAAATTCTTTAAGAACTAGAATTTTTATTAATTAATGATTTTTTGTTTACAAATGAATTCGATTTATAATTACATTATTTCAAAGAAGTATAATACTAAAAATTATTATCTTATTCGTGAAAATTTATCATGAAATACAAAATAATCAATTAAATGTTGTTACCATTAATCCATGGGCACTTGACCTTGCAATAAATTTTTTTGCATGAAAAATACAGGTTTATTTGAATAACTGCATACAAATTAAAAAAATTTTTTAAAAAAACCTAAGTTCTTTTTCGTAAAATTTTAGTAAAGCATGAAAATGAGCTAATTAGCTACAATTAAGCAATATCTTAGTGACACAAACCACATTATAACAGTTTTGCAATAAAAATTAAATCCGTTTAATCCACTGCATATTTTACAATGCAAATAAAAGATTTTAATAGCCTTTTTAAGACAGAATTATTCATACAACAGCCATAAATATTTTTCTGTTTCTAGTTTGAATCTAATTATAGCTCCGCTTTTTTCATATATAGTTGATTTCTGTACATGTTTATGAATATGCATTAAAGAAAGAATATAAGTGCAAGATAAAAATGATATAAATTTTGCCACATACATATAACTCTTACAATTTTGGAAGTCGTACAATTATGCTTTGCATTTTCCTAACTTTTTTTATTTCTTTTCTTATATATGTCCAATTAGGACAAAACTTAAAGCATTTAAAAATGGGTAGACTTTAAAAAATCAACCAGGAAAAAATGGAGGAATGAAATACTAAAAACACCAATGCAATTTTTTTTCAATTTCACTTTAGCAATGAAATATATAGTGACAAAATATGATTTAAATAGTCTTTTAAAAACAATTATAAACAAAAAAAATGTAACAAAATTAATATCACAAAAATATTCATATTTTGAATTTTAAAAATGAAGTAAAATTTAATTTTTAGCTGAATAGTTTCGAATGTTATTGATATTAAATGTTATTGATATTAGGTTAAAAAATTTACCCTAAGTATGCATTTCCACCCTTCCAACCCACCTATATTGAACAAGTAGAAAAACCCCGAGCACCACTAAGCATCACACAGGATTATACAACGTATTACAGTTTACAACACAATAAGTATACGTAACATATTACACACAGAAATCACAGAAGGAGGACAAACATGTTGGAACCGGACTCGAATATAGTGTTAAAAACTTAACCCTAGTATTATACTCTAGAAACATTAATTTATAGGTAATTATCAATATTATTTCTTGTATTTATTTCAAAAAAATATTTTTATTAATTTTTTCTGTTGTGAATTTTAATTTATGAAGTAGAAGCAGACGATTTATTTTGTTAACTATTTTAATTAAAATACGAGTTTAGAATATGCCCCTTGGCTACGAAAAATAGTACTATATATATATATATATATATATATATATATATATATAT